>LR812539.1:12190843-12495843 GCA_903798195.1 Danio kyathit
ACTTTTCTGTAACCGTAGTAGTGCTGTGCGCTATTTGTTTAAGGTGACATGCTGACTGACTCTCTGACAGACTGACTGACAGGTGCGTGAGCCTAGCAAACACGGCGTAGCTTTCAGTTAAGATGAACACAGTTTCCATAAGTATACTTTATTGATAAAGGTCAATGGCTCTGCATACAATGACTTTATCTTGCTGGAGTTTAATGCCGTTTCACTTTACTTCAGGACGCGTTAATGTCGGAAAACGCACAAAAACACACTAAATCGCGCTTCAGCAGCGCTTAATGGAGAGCGCACAAGAAGATCTGCACTTGAACGTGTAAATTTGACTGCGTGCAAGAAGTTCTGTGCTCGAACAGACGAAATCGGCGCGCAAGCAAAGAGATTCGCATCCTCGTATTACATGAATGCTATCGCGACTTGTTATACTGCGTGTAATATTTGTCTTTAAAATAGTTGGCAGATCTGTGTAAAAAAAAAAGTCCTGCCGCCACTGCTGGAAAAAATCCTAGAGGAAACACTGCAATATCTATAATCGTTGCATCCTGTCATCTGAATGTAGAAGAAGCCTACTTAAGCCTTGCACTGCTTTAGTTGTGCTTTGAAATACAACATTTGAATGTCTGTAAAGCCTATTGTACAATGCATTGATATTATGTGGTTTCAAAATGCAATATAGTAGCAACATTTTAATGTAGAAAAATCCAACGTGGGTGTCTTAAAGAGCAAAAATACAATATATGGGCTCCTATATGCTGTTGTGTCATCACTCATATTGCAAGTCATATCTCTCCGGCCCCTCATTTGGGATGCTTTTCATGAACTGGCCCCCATGACAAACTAATTAAATTGCCTTGGTGTAGACGGTCTTTTATTTTTTCTTTGTAACGGTCTAATTTTTACTCGTCATATCATATGCTTACAAGACAGGAGCTTTCTACTGTTATTCCATTGTAAACTTGTAGAATAGGCTGCATTTCAGAGTTGATTCTAGATCAGATCAGATCAGTGTATGATAAAAAGCACAATTGTGCTTCATGAAAACAGATATCATATTTTAAAAACATCATTTAAAACATACACTGCTGCAAGCAACCTAGCCTTATTACACCAACTATAATCTTCTAATGCTGCGTTCACACCAGACGCGGAAGAAGCGTCAAGCGCGAGTGATTTACATGTTAAGTCAATGCAAACGCGCGAATAGGCATCCTGCGGCGCGATACGCGCGAATGGCGCGGCGCGAATTGCGCGAATGGCGCGGCGCGAATGACGCGAATTGCGCGAATGGCGCGGCGCGAATGACGCGAATTGCGCGAATGGCGCGATACGCGCGAATTGAGCGTTTAACGCGCTTAACGCGCAAATCGCTCGAGTTCAAATATCTGAACTTCTGCGGACATTCGCGCCGCGTTAACCAATCAGGAGCTTGCTCTTGAGGGAGCATGATTGTGACGTAGCCCCTGTTGTTGGTGTCCGGGGGAAATCCTCCAGCCGAGACCGACAACAGTTCATCAAACTGGGCTTGGCTCAGTCAGAAGCACCGCTGGAAGCCCCAGTCATCCAGGTTACGTTTCTGGAGGAGTTTATGAGCTCACAGCGCTGGGTGCACCTCTGAAAGTATCTAGTGGACTCAGACACTGCTCCAAACGTATTGACGCTGTTTTACAGCCTTCATAAAGCACATAAACACAGGTATTTTATCAATAAAATCCATGTTAGCCATTTAGCAACGAAGCTACATTCACCGAGCAGACAGAAGCCCTGCCCATGACGCAAATCCGCGTCTGTTCTGAAGTGAATTTGACGCGCGAATGAAGCGGAGTTTGACGCGCGAATGAAGCGGAGTCTGACGCGCGAATGAAGCGAGTAAACTCAAATGTTCACGCGTCTATTTACTCGCGAATAGCGCGATTTTGCCGCGCGTTCCGCGTCTGGTGTGAACGCAGCTTAAGGCTTTTAAACTACATGCACAGTCAAAGCTTTAACAAGTTTCATAATAATTCAACATTTTATAATTGTTTCCTTGCAGTACAATGTTCCAAAATGTTTTAAGGCCTTTTTTCAGACAAACCTGCATGTTTACATCTCATATTGTCACGGTCACCAGCAATCTAGGCCTTGCAGATCGCTGGAAAACATGCACAATCACCCGGACTACAATTCTGCCACTGACATGAACCACAAATCCCATCATTCCCTCACTCACACACCTGGCCCAGATCCTTCTTGATTGCAAATACACAGCTGAAGCTTGTGAGAACTGATTACCCAGACTATAAACACAGCATGGACACACACACACACACCTTTTCTGAGTCTTGTAAATTAAATGAGCATTACGAAGCGATCTTGCCGTGTTTTTGACCTTTGCTTTGTTTATTGTTTTATGTAGTTGTGGGCAGAGCGAAGCTTAATGAAACACTGAAACAGTCGTAGCAAATGTGTCGAAGCTTCAAAACGTTTCGAAACCCATCTCTACAGTGACACCTAGCGGTCATTTTTATTTATTATATTGGAACAGCTACAGTAAAGAAACACATAAGCAAATTTGGGAATTAAACCCCATGTTGTAAAGTTGAGGTTTCAAGTGATTTAGTGGAGCGGTGAGAGTTCCTGACTAACATGCAGAGATACTGGGTTCGAATCCAGGGTAATGCAGCTATAGATGTTAGTTTTTAAATGCTGTTTTTGTAAAATGTTTTGTTTTAGCATTGGTTTGACATCCGAACGAACACTTTGTGGATAATATGCCTTGTTTTGGTCCTAAAAAGTAACATCATTAAAATACATTAAGTCATAATTTAAGAGTGTTTGTACAAGTCAGGATTTGAAGTTCAAGTACAAGTGAGGATTTGAGTTTCTCTGTGCACATGCACAGTCCACTTGCCTACTAAGACAGTTTTTTTCTCCGACTCTTTCAGTCAAATGCAGATTTGCCAGGTCTCGAAACGCTTCTGAAATGACCGATGCTTTGAATCACTTTAGTCACGTACGTGACCGGAGTGTTTTGAATCACCTTAGTCATGTGATCTGCGTGTTCTGGATTACGCCTCGGTACAGTGTTTCGAAACACTTGCGCTTCAGGATCTCGACACTTGTGTCGAAACGTTTTATGTTGTTTTGCTGCCTGTCCCGACCATTCGCCTGTACTCTGACTTAGGGTTGGGCCAATAGACGATGCCATCGTCCATCGCCGATGGCCGACAGACATCATGATGCTGAGCTGGCATCGCCGATCCTCCGCCCCGCCCCAGTCGCAAACCCACTCGTGAAAAATACACACTCAGGCCTTGTTTACACTAGTACAGCTTAGTATTAAAATGGCATTTTAGAACGAAAATGACCCACGTCCACACTGGTGTTTCATCTAGCATTTCGGAACAGCCCTCCGTCCTCCATCCCCTGTCCGCTGTTCATTTTCACTTTCTTCCGCGACTCTCCAACCCTCTTCACTGTCGTCCGCGACACCTCAGAGCCGGTCACTTTTGTCTGCGAGACTTCTGCACCACTCACTTTCGTCCGCGACACCTCTCCACCATCCACTGCACCAAACAAATGACTGACACGGATCACTCTGCCTACTCATACCAGAGTCCCGCAGAAAAAGTGATTGACAGGTGGTAATTTGTGTGTAACTTATCTTTATTTATTTATGATTTGGTTATGGGTAAAACAAAGACCAGGTAGTTGAAACGGTAGGCTACAAATAATTAATTCGTTATGAATTAATTATTCATAAATAATTAATTCACCTCCCCTATGAAGACGATGCCATCGTCAATCGCAATGTTTCACATTAGACATCGTACGATGCTAAATTGGTCAACATCGCCTAACCCTACTCTGACTATGCTTTTGGCATGTCTGCATGCTACTGTCTGTCCCTGTTTTGACCTTTGCCTGCTTGAATCTTCACCTCCGTTTCAACCCGACTCATTACACATATGAGCGTAAGGACAATGAAAATTCGACACTTGGAACCTGAAAAAGGCAAAAACTAACAAATTAGCCAGCACAAGAGATGTTTCAATATTTTTAGGCATTCGATTTTGATTCCACAACAGCTAGAGATCCAATAAGATGCTGCTCAGCCACAACATGTGTTATTATGTTAATGCACAACCCCATTCCTCCCAAACTTTTGCTAGGAAAGCTAAAAAAGAGAAAGTAATAAGACTCCAATTTCTCATGGTTCATCTTATCCATTCCTTTATACTTTGTTTGTGCATTCACCTTTAGAGGGAAATATTATTTCCTTTGTCCTCTGAGGATCTACTGTAATCTTCTATAGTGGCTATTTAAAAAGGGGACGAACACGTACGCTGAATGCATTTATACAAACCACCTGCAATTTGTCTTAGTCCCTTTCGCCCAGGTTTTTTCCCCCCTCTGTAAGGTGGCATGTGGTTCTCTTGTTCTCTTTTATTCTCTCTATTCTTTTTTCCTCCTCTGACAGGTTGGAGAAGCCAATTAAAGACTGCAGGGCACAGCAGAGCAGGCATTTAGTTCTGCTCTCTCTCTCTCTCTCTCTCTCTCTCTCTCTCTCACTGCACAGTGTGAGACAGACTGTGTGTGTGTGTGTGTGGGAAAGGTCTGTATAATTGCTCTCACTTTCAGTGCTATGAAGGTGTGTTCCCTCTCCACTTCTTCTGTAGACATGTTTCTTCCTTATTAATCATTAGGGTGTTTATTTATAGATACAAAAAGATCTAAACAATGGTGCAACATGATAAATTAGACTGTGTATTACATCTAAGGTGGGATTAGGTGCATTTGATGGTGTGTATAATTGTAGCAGAACTTGACTTACTGTACATGGTCATATTATAATCAGTAATTTATCACAAATTGTAATATAAGTTTCTTCTAGGGCTGAATAATGTCAAAAAAATCTGTTTAGCAATATATTTCGTAATTCCGATATTGGGGAAAAAAACTCGCACATAATGGATGTTTGGACAAAAGTCTGAAAAATGAATTTGAAGAGTCTATGAACCCTCCCATTATAGTATATAATACTGTAGAAATAAAACATGAAGAAATGAATCTTCTCCTAGCATTTGTTTTTAATTTTAAAAGAGACAAAAAGTGAAATAAACACAAATAGACCAGCAAAACTCTCAGACACCTTATTAATATCTTTCCTTTTATACCTTTAATATTTAACATGGGTTGCTTATGCATATTGCCTGAGGATGGATGGATGGATGGATGGATGGATGGATGGATGGATGGATGGATGGATGGATGGATGGATGGATGGATGGATGGATGGATGGATGGATGGATGGATGGATGGATGGATGGATGGATGGATGGATGGATGGATGGATGGATGGATGGATGGATGGATGGATGGATGGATGGATGGATGGATGGATGGATGGATGGATGGATGGATGGATGGATGGATGGATGGATGGATGGATGGATGGATGGATGGATGGATGGAGCAAATGACAGGACACAATGATGGACAGATGGATGGATAAAACAAATGACAGGACACAATGACGGACGGACGGACGGATGGATAAAACAAATGACAGGACACAATGACGGACGGATGGTTAAAACAAATGACAGGACACAATGACGGACGGACGGACGGACGGACGGACGGATGGATAAAGCAAATGACAGGACACAATGATGGACAGATGGATGGATAAAACAAATGACAGGACACAATGACGGACGGACGGACGGATGGATAAAACAAATGACAGGACACAATGACGGACGGATGGATAAAACAAATGACAGGACACAATGACGGACGGACGGACGGACGGACGGACAAAGCAAATGACAGGACACAATGATGGACAGATGGATGGATAAAACAAATGACAGGACACAATGACGGACGGACGGACGGATGGATGGATAAAACAAATGACAGGACACAATGACGGACGGATGGATAAAACAAATTACAGGACACAATGACGGATGGATAGATGGATAAAACAAATGACAGGACACAATGACGGACGGACGGATGGATGAATAAAACAAATGACAGGACACAATGGCGGACGGACGGACGGATAAAACAAATGACAGGACATAATGACGGACGGACGGATGGATGGATAAAATCAATGACAGGACAAAATGACGGACGGACAGACGGATGGTTGAAACAAATGACAGGACAATGACGGATGGATGGACAAAAATAAAAAAAATAAAACAATCTGTAAGTTTTCCTGTTGTATTGTATATTATGATGTATTGTCTTGTTAAGCACCAATAAAAAAAAATTAAAAATTAAAAAAATAAAAGATAAATAGCTTGCAGATCATTTATTATGTATGCTGTAAATGTAATTTTGAATGTAAATGATTGCCACCCTTTCTAGAAATAGGCAGAGCCTTTACAGCTCCAGCTTCTGTTGCTCCAGCAACAACAAAGAAAAAAATGTGCTTGTGTTTTAGTCTTGTCAGTTTAAACTCTTCAAAGAAAGCTTTCTGAACACACAGACATGAATTAAATCAGTTTAAATCAGTTATTGAAGTAAAACTGTATTATTTTTATTTTTTTTACCATTTTTTCATCATTCTTTTTTACAATGCTAGACAAAGTCTGCATTGTATTTTATTCCACAAATGTAAAAAAGTCACTTTCCGGTTAATGCGCTGACATATAGAGCTACAGTGCTTGCGGCAACCTGAGTTTGAATCCCAGATCGCGGTCCTTTTCCATTCCTGTGTCCCTCTGTCTCTGCACCCTAATGCTTTCCTCTTCTGTCCTATCACATTAAAGGTGCAAGACCTTAAAATATAACTGTAAAAATGTCACTTCCACCACATTCATAATATGAGATGTGGTGAAATGTGTTTTAAAAGAATTTATTTCATAAAAGTCCCCGAGGATAAAACTGACCATGTTAGAAGAAACACCCAGTCTCATATATACTGCATGAAAATGCTACAAGCTCTCACTTTTAGTATTTTTTTATTATTTGTGTCCATCGTTCTGTTGAATGGTCTCGTTCCAGCTCTTCTGGAGCTGCTCTGAGCCAGAAAACCCTCCAGCCTGACAACCCACAACACCCTGGGGCGAGTCGGCAACGCATGTTAAAATACTGGAACAATCTGTGATTGGCTGAAAATGAAGTGACCACAAGTTACACCATATGAATACTGATTCCTTATTAAATAAAATTTATGGTGACATATTTGTTATGGGGGCATGGTGGCTCAGTGGTTAGCACTGTCAACTCACAGCAAGAAGGTCACTGATTCGAGTCCCGGCTGGGTCAGTTGGCATTTCTGTGTGGAGTTTGCATGTTCTCCCTGTGTTGGCGTGAATTTCCTCCGGGTGCTCCGGTTTCCCCCACAGTCCAAAGACATGCGCTATGAGTGAATTGAAAAAAAATAAATTGGCCGTAGTGTATGAGTGGGTGTTTCCCATTAGCTTGCGGCTGGAAGAACATGCACTGCTGCTGGATAAGTTGGCAGTTCATTCCGCTGCGGCGACCCCTGATGAGCAAAGGGACTGAGCCGAAGAAAAGTGAATGAATGAATGGACTAGTGTGTATATATATATATGTGTGTGTGTGTGTGTGTGTGTGTGTGTGTGTGTGTGTGTGTGTGTGTGTGTGTGTGTGTGTGTGTATGGGTGTTTCTGGGTGCGGCCGGAAGGGCATCTGCTGCGTAAAACACATGACGGAATAGTTGGCGGTTCATTCCGCTGTGGTGACTTCTGAAATAGAGACTAAGCAGAAAGAAAATGAATGAAAAAATGATTGAATGAAACTTATTATGCATAATGTTGTTTTGTATTGTTTATATTTACTCATCATAAGTTTAGTGATATTATACAGTATTTTTAAAAGTGCAAACTGTGTTAAAGCCTTAAAGTAGTCATGAAGCATATGTTGCGATAGTATTTTTTTCCCTTAAGTAAAACAGCTTCTAGAGAACTGATTGTATGTTACTGGTTTGCTATTGGTGGATTTGAAATGAGTGACAGATTGACCCACCCTCATGCCGGCAAGCACTAGTCAGAAAGGAGACATTGTTTATGAGGGAGGGGAATTTTGATGAAAATCAACTTTTGTAAGCTGTTTGGACAGAACTATGTAGGTATAGTGTGTCCATTGTCACATTGTAGTGACAGAAACACAACAAGTCTCTCTTTTAAAATTTACTTATGTTAAAAAAGGATGCAAATTCCAGTGATTTTGAGGCCCACCGAATTGATTGACAGGTGCCATGTCTCCATAATAACATGTATACACATGTCCACAGGACACAATGTCCACAATAGACTCCACCACAAATACTTAAAACAAACTTACTTGGTATTTTTGACTAGTGACCTTATTTCAGCTTCATCAGTGTCTGTCTCTGTCTGGGAACGGTGGGCGGGGAAAAGCAGCTCATTTGGATTTAAAGCCACAGGCTACAAAAACAGCTACACTGAACTCAGGCAGCAAAGTGGGCAGATTCTGGAGGCTATAATTAATTCTGATGGGTATTTTGAGCGGAAACTTTACAGACACATTCTAGAGACACCAACGTCTTATCTTACATCTTGTAAAAGAGGTAAAACAGGTACCCTTTAAAGATTAAGACAAATAAACAGATTAATCATTTATAATAACCATTACACTATTTACACTCCAAAAAATATGTTTGCTGTTTGTTCAAACTATTAAAAAAAAAAACATGATTCACGAGGAGTTTTTTGTTTTGTTTTTTTGGACAACTTAATCATTTCATGTTCAATCCACTTAAATTTGTAAAAAACTAATAAGTTAACTTAATTTCTTCAGGTTGTCCCAACACAAATGTGGAACCCAGCATTTTTTAACAGTGTACAACAAAAATGAGAATCATCAGTTATGAGTTCAAGGTTCTTCTGGGTTATGTGACTGTACAAGCAGATAAAAACTATTTTAAACATTAATATTAAAGCCCACAAATTCTGACACTCCACCATTTCCCACAGAATATTTTTTTTATATAAACTGCATACTTCTGCACAAAATACAGCAAAAAATAAATAAATTATATGTGGAAATTCCAAAAATAAAAACAGAATTCAGCATAAAGCTCATTTATGTTAATTGGATGAAGTGGAGCTGAAGATATTTCTCTTTCTACAGCTCTCCAGGTATCACGCACAAACACACACACACACACACACTTTTAACTGGGTCAGCTTGTGATGTCTGCTGGGAGAGTTAAACGAATCCGCTGTTGTTTTCTTTTCACTTTAAAGCAAAAATGGGGCAGAATGAGTGAGGGTAAGACCAAATGTGTGTGTGTGCGTGTTTGTTTTGTGATTTTAGGTTTGTTTAACCATTGTATTGGAGAACTTTAAAAAGATCAAAAAATTGGAAAATACAGTATTTTATTATCATTTACATTGAAAATATCTGGTGTAGAAACACTTCCGAAAATGCGATTACATTTCATAAACATTTACTAAGAAATGGCAAGTAACAAAATGAATTACATATAAAGTATTGTTACGAAGCGGAGGCTGACAACAGGCGTGCGGATCCACATGCAGTTTATTAAAGGACAGGTCGTATAGAATCAAAAACAGGAGCAAAACAGATGCATAAAGGTAATCTAATAATCGTAGTTACAATACAGGCAAAAGGTCAGGCTAGGTGGCAAAGAATCAGAACTGTAAACAAGGCTAGAATCAAAAACACAGCAGAAACAAGCAGAGAAAACCGCTACATAATGTTCATGGGAGTAACAAGACTCAGCAATGAGTATGTGAAAGTGACGTGAATATATAGTTCATGTAATCAGTGAAAACAAGCTACAGCTGTGTCTGTGAGTGAATGTCTGGATTATTGTCAACTGTTGCAGGAGTTGATGGGTGCAAAGAGTTCTGGGAGTGGTAGTTCTTTAGAAATACCGGAAGTAATCTCCATTGAAAAAAACAGCAGGCGATCACAACAAGTATAGGTTTTGATATGTATTATTTATGTTTGATTTTTGTTTTATGTAAATTATTGATGAAACTAATCATAATTTAATATATAAGGTGTAATTTTTGCTGTTTCATAAAATAACAAAAAGGTGCCATATTTTCTAACCTTTACATTAACTTGAGACAACACAATACCAATATTTTTAAATTCAGAGAAGCTAAGAAAGCAATATTTGATGTAATACAGGGCTCGAAATAGGGACCGTTTTGGTCGCATATGCGCCCGAAGTTTTATCTATGTGACCTCAAAATGTATTTGGGAGCATTTGTGCGAGTGCATAAAATTGTTGTTGTGTGACCGGTTTTCACAGCAAAATGTTCAGGACGGATTTAGGAGGGATTCACGTATTAGGCATCTTTGCACCTAAAAAAACCAAACGCAGCGCTCAGGAATGGTTTAAAACAGTTGACATGTCAACTTTACTGCAGTAAACAAAGCCTGCAATGCTTTCCCCGCCTTCAAGCTCTTCTGATTGGCCCACTGCGCTAGAACAGAAGGCAAATGGATTGGTTAATATCAGCTGTAAATCCCTCAGTTCCGATGACAGGCAGCTACAGCCATGAAAATGTAAAGGTCTGAATACGAGAAAATGAAAACAACACTGACAGATTTAGTTTTAGAAACCACCTAAAGTTACAAACAGTAGCCCCTTTCACACAGTGATACCGGTAAATATCCGGAAAATTTCTGGAACGACTTTACTGGTAAATTCAAAAAAGCACTGTTCACACAGGCAAGGACGTTACGGATTTTTTTCCGAAAAAGACCATTCACACATCCATTTCAAAATACGGGTAAATTCTGACATCATTAATTAGAAATTAGCTCTAAACGGCTGCGCTTGTATTTGTAAACATTTGTCTACATTACAAACTCTGTGAATGGATCAGTATTGTGAACAACTTCGATGAAAACATATACAGTAGAGAAACACTTTTGCATGTCGAGATGTACATAATATGTGTGTGTGTGCTGGCACTCATCGGCTGCTTCACATGCAAGTGCGATGCGTCACGGAACTGAAGGAAGCAGAGCTTGAAGGTAAACAACGGCTTATCATAAGCATTTTATCAATAATTTTTTACACAGTTTGGCATTAAGGAACATAGAAACGTTATCTGACTAACATCTAGCAGCTAAATGTGTCTGGAAAAATATTCAAAGGCTTTTATCTTCATAAACAGCGTTGACATGAATGCGTCTGACTGTTCTGATTGGCTAAAAGAGACGTCTCACGTTAGTGCGTTCTAGACGTGAACGCTCTCTTTCCGACAATCTTCCTTCTGCGTTCACACAGTGCAGCATTCCGGCAAATTACCGGTAATGTTACAACTTCTCTTTCTGGTAAATACCCGGAACAAATTTACCGTTTTTTTTCAAAAAGGGCCAATCACACATACAGACCTTTCCGGAAAATTACCGGTAAAAATATTCAAAGGCTTTTATCTTCATAAACAGCGTTGACGTGAATGCATCTGACTGTGGATAAAAGACTTCCAGTCGTTAAAGTCCGCTATGAAAATGACTAAAGCATTGACCATAAAACCGGTGAGACGGAGTTTTCAGGTAACAGTGTTTGCCACTGAATCTACACATTTTAAGCACGAGATGTTCTAACGTTATTTAATCCTTCATTTAATCGCCATGATGCTGTCATTTGTGTGACTGACACCGCGTTCACCATCGCTAAAGAGCATGCATTCACCGAGATGAAACTAACATTGCAGCTCATGAAAATACCGTTATGGCTATTAAGATGACTTGCAAATAATAAGTTATATGTCTATATCATGTGTGCAATATCAGACACCACCCGTGAGAACAGCACAGTTATTATTGTTAATTTCAGTTAATTTAATTCACGTCAAGCAGTGGGTGCAGGGCCGGTGAGCACATGCAGATTTTTGCTTATTTGTTAGTTTTGATTAGAGTTGATTTCAAATGCAATAAATCTCTTAATATAAAACGTGTAGTAACTGTGCTCATAGTTAGGAGCACTGGTGCCACCAAGAAAAAAAGGTTAATTTCGAGCCCTGCAATAACTTAGATTTTCAATTTCAACAAATAAACCATTTGGTATTCTGAAAAACAAAATGCTTTAATGACATTTGTCAAAATCAGTAAATTGAGAAACAATATTTTATAATCATATTATCATGAAACCACAGGGTACAAAAATTTCCCAAAATACACCAGTCACAACAGCAGCATGGCTGCACATGGAAGTCAGGATGCACAAATTAGTTTTTACAACAGTCAAGCATATGTTTTAATACATTCATAACGGCGTTCGTGTTTTACTGTTATGCTTTAAAAAATATAAAGATAAATTTAAAAACATACTTTTACATCTGTCGATGACACTATCAGAGAAGTCTAGTGACTGGCAATTAGCTTTTTACTGTGTCTGGTATTACGTTTTCTTGTGTTTACATCTATAAATATGGCCACGGTGTAAATGCACAGTACAGTTATGAGCTTGTTGCAACATTATATTGTCATGATAACATGATATCGTTGCCTTCAGTGATTTCCTGAAGATAAATACCAAGAAATAATGCAACTGGAATAACTACAGCAGTCGCCATCATCAATCTCATATGAAGTGCTCGCAACGAAATATTATGACGTGTGTGGGTTTTGTAGTGGTGTCCCATTTCTTAGGGGTAAAATTAGAAGCCCTTCCTGTCCACATTCTGTTTCAAGGGCCAAGGGGAAGGGGTAGAGGTAAAAAAAAATATATATATATATATATATATATATATATATATAATTGGGCCATAGAGACCTATTGGCATGCAAACAATTGACTATTTATTTTACTTGAATATTAAACATAAATGCACGCACATTTATAAGAATGCCAGTTTTATTTTGTTAAAAATGTTATGGACACACTGATCTGAGCAAACTGTACTACAAAAATGATAAATAAAACAGATCATTAGAATATGGGTTATACAATAAAAATGCAGTTTACTTTTTTTAATTTCAATTTTTTTACATTTAGCTTAGTGTTTTTCCTTTGTAATACAAGCAATTTTCCAGTATCCGTCAAATATTTTCAGGGTGGTGAAATTAATAATCAAACCTTTTAATTAAAAATCCATTTTGAAATATCACTTATTATTAGTTCTCTCTCTTTCTTTCTCTGCTCTTCTCACCTCTTTCTCTTTTTTTTTGTAGCTCGGTGCCTGAAAGCTCATTAGGGTGAAGTGGCACTTCCTGCGGGACAGGAAGTCAGCAGCAGGTGGCATGAAATAACAGTGAGTTGTCAAGCCATAGTATGACGAGAACACACACACATACACAGCTGCCACCTCTATGTGTCTGTTGGCTGCTCTTTCTGTCTAGAAGCAGCAGAAGATAAAGCGAGAGAAAGAGACTCATGTATAATTCATACTCCTGGAGACTCATTTGCTATGGGGACAGAAAGGCACATGAACTTGTGTGAGTGTGTGTGTGTGCGTGTGATAAACAGCCCAGCAGTGCTGATGGTGTCAGAGCTCACAGTAGAATTAGCACATTCGCTAGACATTAATGTCTGCTAATGCTCATCTCTAATATCTCTTAAAAGTCATATACGTTTTATTACATCAAACACTATTCAGTTCCGAGTGCCACATTTGAGCCTCTATATACATATATACTATATACAGTTGAAGTCCGAATTATTAGCCCCCCTTTGAATTTTTTTCTTTTTTAAATATTTCTCAAATGATGTTTAACGGAGCAAAGAAATTTTCACAGTATGTCTGATAATATTCTTTCTTCTGGAGAAAGCCTTATTTGTTTTATTTTGGCTAGAATAAAAGCAGTTTTAAATTTTTTTAAAACCCATTTTAAGGTCAATATTATTAGCCCCTTTAAAGGGGAAATGAAGCACTCGGTCAAGTTTACCTTATTTTGTACATTTTATTCCACTTTAATGAAAATATAATAAACAAACTCGATTAATGTAACCATTTAGCAGAAAACAGCATGTTTTACTGTAGATTTTAGACCTAGGGCGCCGCCATCTTGGAATATCGCTGTCTCTGACGTCACGGGGTTGGTTTGCGGTGATAAGCTGAACGGACACAATAGAAGTAAAGGAGTGAACGCGGAGACTGGACAGCCTAATTTAACCCAATGCGTGAAGTTGTGGGCGTGGAGCTGCTGCAAATACAAGCATCAGATGTGTGTCTAATATAAAAGTATATAAATGTATTCTACTTTCCTTTTTTCCTCCTTTAATCACCGATCATTTGATGCGCTTTGATTCACTCTCTGTATTACTCTGCCTGACTGCCTGTCTGGGTTTCAAACGTGACTGTAACGGACTAAACACGGACACTGAACAGCTTAATTTAACCCAATGCATGAAGTTGTGGATGTGCATCACAGAGCTGGTGAAAACACAACAAATACAAGCATTTAAGTGTCTTGAGTTGTGTATTTTTCTTTTGCTAATACCTCTCGTTTGATGCGCTGTGATCAACTCTTTCACGCTGCTCCAGCACTGCCTGATGAGGGGATTTACATTCAGACTAATGCAATGATTTAAATCATACATGACTTCATGCTTTACTAAGTCACGTCTGTCTGGATTGTCAAGACATATTCCCTCTTCAAGTCCATAGACTCGATCTCTCAACATGTATAAAGGATACAAACCTGCCATAAGAAACACCGCGCTGATCTGAGTTTGGTTTAAACACGAGCAGAGGCGAGGGGGTGTAGCGGTGAAAAGTGAAAGTACCCGCCCCATGACGCTTACACCGGACCTAGTTGAAAACCACAGTATTGGGAGAGTGAATCATTACTGACGTCATGGGGGCGGATACTTTCACTTTTCACCGCTACACCCCCTCGCCTCTGCTCGTGTTTAAACCAAACTCAGATCAGCGCGGTGTTTCTTATGGCAGGTTTGTATCCTTTATACATGTTGAGAGATCGAGTCTATGGACTTGAAGAGGGAATATGTCTTGACAATCCAGACAGACGTGACTTAGTAAAGCATGAAGTCATGTATGATTTAAATCATTGCATTAGTCTGAATGTAAATCCCCTCATCAGGCAGTGCTGGAGCAGCGTGAAAGAGTTGATCACAGCGCATCAAACGAGAGGTATTAGCAAAAGAAAAATACACAACTCAAGACACTTAAATGCTTGTATTTGTTGTGTTTTCACCAGCTCTGTGATGCACATCCACAACTTCATGCATTGGGTTAAATTAAGCTGTTCAGTGTCCGTGTTTAGTCCGTTACAGTCACGTTTGAAACCCAGACAGGCAGTCAGGCAGAGTAATACAGAGAGTGAATCAAAGCGCATCAAATGATCGGTGATTAAAGGAGGAAAAAAGGAAAGTAGAATACATTTATATACTTTTATATTAGACACACATCTGATGCTTGTATTTGCAGCAGCTCCACGCCCACAACTTCACGCATTGGGTTAAATTAGGCTGTCCAGTCTCCGCGTTCACTCCTTTACTTCTATTGTGTCCGTTCAGCTTATCACCGCAAACCAACCCCGTGACGTCAGAGACAGCGATATTCCAAGATGGCGGCGCCCTAGGTCTAAAATCTACAGTAAAACATGCCGTTTTCTGCTAAATGGTTACATTAATCGAGTTTGTTTATTATATTTTCATTAAAGTGGAATAAAATGTACAAAATAAGGTAAACTTGACTGAGTGCTTCATTTCCCCTTTAAGTTATATATTTTTTTCGATAGTCTACAGAACAAACGATCATTATACAATAACTTGCCTAATTACCCTAACCTGCCCTAATTTGGCGCTGCCCATTATTTAAATCAGCTCTTAAAACTAATTTTTTTTTGCTGGGATTTGATCTTAATAACTGGTCATTTGAATTTATATGCCTTTTTAGGTAGTTTAGTTATATTTTATCTTGTATTTTATATACTATTACGCTTATTTTTGTTGTGTATTTTCTGTAGAGCACTTTGGAGCACTTCTATAAATAAAGTTTGACTTGATTTGACTTGACCAAATATAGAGAGGAACAAATCAATAGGCCTAATACATAATATTATACAATTAAAATATAGAAAAATTATCAGACGGTAATTTCTGTCAATTTTCCTAACGGATAAACAGCTCTAGGTAATATTTCAGCATGCTTTCACTTTCGTATTCCACATGAAATGTACATTTGTCGGTAGGAGTGACATATCGCCCTACTCATAATTCTCTATACATATAGCCGTATATATGGCTATTACATAATCATAATAGACCATTATATAGCCTGGATCATTTCAATCAATGTTCGTTTCAATCAAGCCGAGACTCATTCAGGCAATCTCGGAGCGATTGATTTGTTGCGGATCCGAGTACAATTGCGGGTTTCACATATGTCAAATGAACCACGCTAACTGGGCAAATGAGACAGTTTCCGAAACAAACGTCTAAGTGTGAAAGCACCCTATTTGCAAGCAATTGACAAACAGTCGCAGCCAAATTAAACTTTAGTGATAAGGCAGCAGGCCAGTAACGATCCTGTCTACTGTATTGAGCATCTCACACGCTGGCCCTGGGCTATTGGGAAGTCCTTATTGTCGAGCTATGAATAGTGAGGAGGATTTCATATTTTATGTATTGATAGTAGGTATCAGCCATGAAAGTCAGAATAAGGGGCTGTGGTTTGCTATTAGTGGATTGATAAGTGAGTGACAGGTTGATCCCTCCCTCATGCCATGTCAGAAAGGAGACATTGTTTATGAGGGAGGGGAATTTTGATTAAATATTAAGATAAATAAATGTCTAAATTTATCGTGTTTAAAAATGTGTGAAAAGCAAGAGGCTCATCACTTCCTTCACCCATTTCAACACTCTTTGTGCTCGTGATCCCGTGCCGTCTGTCGTTGCTTGACATTCTCTTAGCGGATGACAAACCTATGATGCAGCTTTTTCTAAAAAAAAGTTATGGAGAAAATTCAAAAGTGTGCTTTGCATTTGTCTAAGATAGTCTAACATTATTACTGGAATGTGTGCATTCCATAAAAAGGATGAAGATGATTGGTTAGTTCTAGTCACATGACTCATGGTACACTTGCGGCTGTCTGAAAAGTTGAGATGTTTTCAACTAGGCGCGCCTGGAAAATGTGTGCATGTCACTGCCTATTTGCGAACCCAAGCCACACACCTTTTTGAAATAAAGTTGTGCACGCAAAAAAATGCAATGTGAATGGCCCCTAAGAAATGTGGACATGTTTAAACGTATATAATAAATACAGCTATTTTCAATTCTTTTTATCTTGATGTTTTTGTTTATCTGTTCGAATAACTGTCGAAATTGGTATAATGTGTCTGCCAGTCAGGCCCAGGCAGTGGCTGAATATATAAAGAGATGCGTGTTCGCAATGTTTATGATAAACTGTGTGACTGTCAAAGCAGCTAAAGTGCAAAACACAAGCTGACACTCAATGTCAGCGTGTCCCCTCAGCATCAGAGGAAAGGGAAGACGTGAAAAGAAATGGAAAAAAAGAGACTTTCTGCTCTCAAAACATCACTTCAAAGCCATTCACACGCTACTGTATTCTGTCATTTTGCCCCAGTGTTTCCCGCTTCAGCTTTTTCTGTTTTTACCCTTCTGTTGACACATAAATGCACACACAAAGACATTTTCAGCAAATATGGCGCGCCCAGAGGACATAACCATGGATTTATACTATTTTTTTAAGGCCGAGTATAATTACATCAGATCAGGAAACCTAATTCTGCGACGGGGAAAAAAATATTCTGTGACAATTGTCAAAAAGGGGCGGCACGGTGGCTCAGGGGTTTGCACTGTCACCTCACAGCACGAAGGTCCCTGGTTCGAGTCCCGGCTGGGCCAGTTTGCATTTCTGTGTGGAGTTTGCATATTCTCCCTGTGATGGTATGGGTTTCTTCCGGTTACAGTCCACAGACATGCGTTAAGTGAATTGTATGAACTAAATTATAATAAATTAAATGAACAATTAAATATAAAAACATATGCTGGAATAGTTGGCGATTCATTCCACTGTGGCAACCTCTGATAAATCAGAGACTAAGCCAAAGGAAAATGAATGAATGGTCAAAAATATGCATTTTTATTTTTTTTAATTTACATTTTTTCACTATATATTTATTGATGTACTTATTTTACAATTAAAGAAGCGAGAATGAAACTAAGAGGAACATATCAAATACTGGATTTATATTTTATAATTTGGACTTTAAAATGTATTTATTTTTGCCACAACTGCCTTTTTTATCCCCAGTTGAGTTTCAAGGTTATTTGCAAACCTGTTTTTTCCCCTCTGAAATCAAGAAATTATGTTAGAAAAAAGTATAGAATATTGTGAGTGACTGTGAGTTTAGTGTGAGTTAACTGTGAGTATAAATTTTAGTAACACCTTCTTAAATTTTTTTATTCTTTGGTGAGTGTTCATGTCTTACAATTCATACTTTTTTATTAGAATTGCAACTTCATTATTTGCAATTGCGAGTATATAGGCTCTTGCAATTCTGACTCTTTTTTTTTGCAATACAAATAATTGTAAGGGGAAAAGTCAGAATAGTGAGATAACAATAAATAATGAGTTATTTATGCAGTTATACTGCTTTTAACAGTACACACACACACACATATATATATATATATATTTTGTACTATACAATGATTGTGCTATAATTAATGTTAATGTGATTAATGTACTATAAAATATATTTCTAGAATATATTAAATTAAAATTTACATGTTCTCCCGCACAAACTGCAAACTCCACACAGAAATGAGGCTCGAACCAGCGACCTTCTTGCTGTGAGGCGACAGCACTACCTACTGCGCCACCACGTCGCCTAAATGTAATTAAATAGAGCAGGGATGTCAAACTTAATTCCTGGAGGGCCGCAGCCCTGCACAGTTTAGTTCCAACCCTAATTAAAGACACCTGATCAAACTAATTGAGTCCTTCAGGCTTGGTTGAAACCTACCAGTAAGTGTGTTGAAGCAAGGTGATATAGAGTTAAACCTGATATTGAGTTTATAATTTAATCTTTAATTTATTCGATATCTAACTTCACAATTCCTGTTTTTTTGAGAAAAACTAGATGGGCAAAACACAAACTAAAAAAGGGGGAAAGAGAATTGTGAAATTAAAGTAAAATGTAAATGACATCTATAATTACAGACAAATACAAACATACATATGCATAATTTATTCTGTGGCGGTAAAACAAGAAAGATTAATTCTTTGCTTGCATTTTGGAAACAAAAAATATATATATATACTGTATTACTTATTATTATTTTACTTATTATTTTATTAATGTACTTACTGCACATTATATTTCATTAAATTTTCTTAAATGTTTTTATTCTTTGGCGAGTGTTCATGCCTTACAATTCATACTTTTTTTCTTAGAATTGCAACTTTATTATTTGCAATTGCGAGTTTATAGGCTCTTGCAATTCTGACTCTTTTTTTGCAATACAAATAATTGTAAGGGGAAAAATCAGAATAGTGAGATAACAATTGCTTATTAATAATGAGTTAATATGCAGTTAACAACTTAATTTAGAACTCAAAATTATTTAATATAAACTATGGTTGCACGTTATTGGAAAATTTGACATTGCAATATTTTGTTTTTCTGCTATATATATATATATATATATATATATATATATATATATATATATATATTGTGATATAAATTCAATTTCACCAGATGGCTTTAATAGCTCGATTTGAAAGATAATCCATTAATTTGTATTGTTAGGATTCTTGATGGGATTGAATCATGTATAAAATATAATAAGTATATACAATTACAATATAGCAAAGATAAAAGTGAAATAAACTGTGCTGTATGGGTCTCTGGGGACAGTATTCAGGTACACAAGTTGTATAATCACATGTAAATTAACATTGTTTCATTGTATAGATAATTCAATAAAATATTTATTATAGTTCTAAATGGTAAACTTTCTCCTGCCCAAATGCTTAAATATCCCTGAAATGCTCAAACAGTCACATTAAAAATATATGCATATAATAAACTTTCACTCCATTCTGGTCAAACTCCACAAATCCCTTGTGTTTTGATCTGTTGTGTTGGTCAACTATAGTCGTGACATATAAACTTTACATTGGATGTACTGCGATGTGACTATTGCGGATGTGCACATTGCGATGTTGATGTTGAAATAATACATTGTGCAGACCTTTTTTTTTATTCTTTTCCATAGAAAGAAGCTTCCGGACCAGGTCTCACTCCACCACTAATTGATAGCTTCTTGCATTTTCATTAGGGGTGTAACAGATCATAAATCTCACGGTTCGGATTACATTATGGTTTTTAAGTCACAGATCGGACCGTTTTTTGGATCAGCCAAAAAGGGGAGGAGACAAATGTAATTTGCTTTCCATTTATTACAAAAACAGTACTGCAAGAAACTTTTGGTTTTAACAAACGGAACTTAGAACCTGTGATTTTATTAAAAATGAAATGAAAAAATAATCAGCTGAATAAAAATAAATTGTAAAATATTCAGTACTGTGAAAAATTCACTGTTACTGTTGCTGATGAGGCTAAATGTAAAAATCTAACATTATAATTCGTACAAGCCATATTTATTTTGAGTCTCATTTTTAACAAATGATTCAGTTATTCGCTCATAAAACTTCATGTTTCATTGCTAGATGTATCATTTTTGAAGAATTATTCAGTGGCATATATTTATTGGCTGGTTGTCGCCACCTACTGATTAAATAATGTAATTGCTGCCTACAACTTTCATTTTTGAGTCAAGTTAAATGCATATGACGATGTTTTTAATCCTTACCATAAACATCAGCGGTTTTATGCAAACTACAATCTGTTGTCCCAGTACTTCGGTTTTATTTGACTGTTTGTAACTTCATAACTAACTCAAAAGATTAAAGACTAAATCTTTTAAGATTAATATACATGCAAATCACCATTTATAATCTATCTTGCAAGGTTGTTGAGATCGCGACAATTTAATAAAAAATCATGCAGCTTACACTGAATTCATTAATGCAGGCTAAACAAGTAGTTACAAAAAAACATCTTTAATTATCTCATTATATTTTACAGGAAAGCCTAAATGCTTTCATACATGTGATTTGAATGACGCGAGAGGCAATCTCTCTGCAATCTTTACAAATTTAGGATTAATCTACAAGTAAAAAAGTATTATTCCGCGAGTCACATGTGTTCCGAATCGTGGGTTGTAATCCCTATGAATCATGGATCAACCGTGATCAGTTACACCCCTAATTTCCATAATATTTTATCATTTATTTTAGAATAAATCAATTCATCTATTTATTTTTTTACAAATATTTTGCAATAGTATGACTGTTATTTTGTGCTCTGTTGACTAGTCTATCAGTACTATCAATAGTTAGCATGCATTGCAGGTGCAGTGTTTTCTCGCCTCCTGGCACACGCACATCTGACTCGAGACAGTTATACTGTGACCTTTTGTTTTGTTTTCAACACCCAGTTGCAACGTTTCATTACAAAGACAAACAGAATCGCATCTCAGCAGACTAATGCAATTTCAAGTACAAACAGCTCTTGGTTTGAAATGACTCCACACACACTTTTCTCCTCGGCTCTCCACAAAACGATTTACTTCTCTCTTGCTGTTCTCAGATTTCATGCGTTTTCTACCACATACTTTTCTACTCTGTTTTCGATTTCATATTGGAAATTGGAAAAGCTTTTTTCATCAAGTGACTGGTTGCACGCAGTTCTGCCGCCCATCGCACTCTTTGAAAAATGACTTGCAAAAGCTGATTTACAAACCGCAGTGGAAAGAGCGAGTGCTTGGTTTAATAAAGATAAATCTGAATGTCACAGTAGCTTCTCTATGTCTTCTTTCAGGTCTTTTAAACTCAGTGTTATCCCTGCTGACTTGTTCTGCCCTTGTCTCACCGCTGTCATCCTTTAGTGACTGTTTTATAAGAATATTCTGGATTACTGTCTATAGACACTTTTAGTGTAAATTATGTTAAAGTAGCAGCACACCTAAAGGTTCAAATTCAATTTAAAATTTCATTCATTCATCATATTTGGTAAGTTACTTAATGTTTGTACTGCTACTTTGGTATGAAACTGAGGCCCTGTTTACACTTGGTATTAAATTGCCCCATTGTTTGATTTCATTTGATTCGATTTATTTATTTTCATACAGAAATATCATACATAAATATCTTTATATTTATATATATCTTTATATTTATATATATATATATATATATATATATATATATATATATATATATATATATATATATATATATATATATATATATATATATATATATATATATATATATATATATCTCTTTAACAAAAAAATACATTTCAACATGGTCGAAAATGGAGCAGTATGAAGCACAAGCTTATTATTTTCCCACCCCATTACCACACACATCATTTGTCTATTACTTAAACTTATTTCTGCTTTTACTTATCTCTTTTTTACATTAGACATATTTTATCCTTTTGGCATATTATATGTTTGATTCTATTTGTACATTTACATTTTATAACATAGACCCAAAAAAATACATAGTACTGCAAATAGCCATTAATTAAAATTTCATCATCCCTTTTTCATTTTATCCTTTTTCAATCACCTTCATGATTATATTCCTTTAATAATATATACTTATACAACTTTTTAAATTGATTAATATCCTGACATTGTTTGAGAATTTGTTCTAGACTGTTCCATAATTTCATGCCATTGTGGATTATAAAGGTTGGTTTTTAGGACTACAAATAAACTTTCATTGTTTTAAAATATGTATTAGGGGCGGCATGGTGGTTCAGTGGTTAGCACTGTCACCTCACAGCAAGAAGGTCAGTGGTTCGTGTCCTGGCTGGGCCAGTTGGCATTTCTGTGTGAAGTTTGCATGTAGTCCTCATGTTTGCATGGGTTTCCTCCGGGTGCTCCGGTAGCTGGAAGAGCATGCACTGCGTAAAACATATGCTGGAATAGTTGGCAGTTAATTCCACTGTGGCGACCCCTGATAAATAAGGGGCTAAGCCAAAGGATGAATGAATGAATGAATGAATGAATGATGTATTATTTTTACGTTATTTGCTCAACAAAACATTTTTCCAAACCACTCCTTTGAATGAAGCTAATCTGCAGCGATTGGTTCGATAACCCAATCTGTTGTGATTGGTCTACTGGATGCAGCACATGGTGGAAAGGGAATCACAATTACCGGATTAAGGCTTAAAAAGTGTTTAAGAATTTATGCAGTGTTTGAAATGGTTTCGATTTTAGAGTCAGACAAGAAAGAGCAGTTATCAGAAAGTGATAGGGACACAACACAAGGTTGAGGCTTCACTGCTGTGGTATTGTGAAAATTAACTTTTGCTGTAAAAGTTCTTTGGTTGTATATAAAAAAAAAAAAATGTAAAAAAAAATCCCTCAGTCCAGTGCACAGCATCTTCTCGACATGATGTTTGCGCACACAGCAAGTAGGCAGGCACTTTTCTATTGTTTCATGTTGCCATCAACATGAAACGGCTTGAGAACCTTTTTGAAAACGACTAATTTTTGTGACTGAATTGACTCTTTCTTTTGAGTAAAAATACCTGTCACTTTATACAATGTGTACTTTTCTATTTAAAACTTTGCAGAAGGTTTACATTCACTTAGGGCTGTGGTAAACTGGTTGAAAGGTAATTTTCCAAAATTCAACAAGGGACACTTCAATGTGTTTGTAGTAATCTGGTCACTACACTGTGAAACACATGGTTGTTTACATTTTTAAGTCAAATCAAACGAACGTATGAGTAATATTTAACTTAAATTATACTGAACTGAATTAAAACAGCGAGAATAACTTGGGTAGAAACATGATTAACTTAGTTTAATCATTTGCAATACAACATAAAAACATGTTAATAAATTAAACATGTCATAAATTATAGATCACATAATTTACAGTGTTGCAGTCAGCCAAGATGCAGTAACATTTTTACCTTATAATTACATGGCTTTAAATAGGTCTCCACTTGTGTTCGGATTTCGTCAAGTCCCTTTCCCCTTATTTCATCATGCTGTACATCACTGTCATGGGAGCGCTGAGTGTGACGCACTGAATGAATGAGCAAAACAACAAGTGAATAAAATGCATGCAGAACTGTGGCAACCACAATTTTGATCAAAATCCGTGTGTTTTGGTGCAGTGCAACTAAGTATGACTGCATTGTTTTGGTGCACTGATTACATGCTTGGTCTGAAGGCAGAAACTAATAACTACCTGAAGTGGTCATAAATGGACAAGCTCAAAACTTGTTTTAAAGTGTTTGCCACTTCAGATCCATTTCAAAACACAAGACACTTTGTGTATTCAGGACGTAACTCCAAAAATCACTATTAAAATAAGAGCATCATACACATTTTTATGGCAACTGTGTTAATGCAAAGGTCATCAACCATGCTTCAGGAAACTTAACCTTGGCTCTAAGTGCTTGGCTCCAACCCAAATAAAACACACCCAAAGAAGTTAATCAGGCTTTTCATGATCATTTGGAAATACACTTGCAACTTTATGGGGCAGTGGTTCCCCGGAAGAAAGGACAGAGACCTCTGCATTAATGTGCTTTTTGATTGGCTCATTATTGTATGGCTTGAGATGCCATAGCATATATTGCATGTTGCACTTTAAATTCAAATGGATGTCAAATGAATGGCTTAAATGGTGTTATTTAATTATTTTTTTCTGTTTAGCCCCACTCCAAATCTATTTCTATTGAAAAAAAGAAAGAAAGAAAGGTTTTTATTATTGCCATATCAGCTTCTCTGTCCATTTCATATCAAAACCAGATCAAATTTACATTTTATAAATATCCCTTTTGTATTTAAATATATATATATATATATAACAATTAAAAAGACATAATGAACAATAAGTAATACATAAGATAAAAACTAAAACAGTTTAAGGTTTACTTTTGATAAAAATTCTAGCATTTTAGAAAGATTCACATTTAAAAATATTTCTTTTAAAGTCTCTCCATATATAAATTGTTGTCTGATAACATAAAAAATAGACTATTCCCAAAGTATACGTTTAAAAGTTTGGTCCCTGTTCCAATACTCTTCTATTGGAAGAAAACGTGTATAACATGGTGAGATTGACTACGTTTACATAGGCATCAGTAATCAAAGTATTTGCCAGTTTTATGTAATTTCATGTGTTTCGTTTTTAATTTGTTGACTTTAACTGCAGTTTGGCACTTTCACTTAGAAACATTTCATGCATGCCACCCATGACAATCAAGATATTGGATGCGAGTATGAACTGCTGGAAGAGTGT
The DNA here is from genome assembly GCA_903798195.1 of Danio kyathit. Lineage (NCBI taxonomy): Eukaryota > Metazoa > Chordata > Actinopteri > Cypriniformes > Danionidae > Danio > Danio kyathit. The sequence continues at coordinate 12,216,171 of LR812539.1, forward strand.
TGTTTTAATGGAATTTGATACCGCACACCATATGGGAACAAACTAGGGGTATCAAAATGAATTGTTACTTCGGTGCACCGCGATGCAGACGCGGAAAATTCGGTATCGGTTCAGTAATAGATCATAACCAGTTATTATGTACTGATGTCATTTATCTCATATGCGCTACGTCGCCGTACCATACTATAGCGAGGGAGGCGAGCGAGAGTATTTACAACGCTTCAACTACTTAAAAACTCAGAAACTGTGCACAATTTCACTGCGTGTGTGTTTGCAGGACAGTGTTTCACTGACACTTACAGCAGAAGCCCCTATTGCATGGCGATTAAGAGAATGAAAGTAATCTCCATTTCTCTCTCTCTCACTGTGGCCTATGAGTGCATCTGTGAAGAGCGCCAGCATGTAAGAGCCAATCAAAACCCTTTCTGTTGAGCGTGTGACCAATCAAAGGGTTGTAAGAAAGAACTTGGTAGACAAGGCTCAGAGAGCGAGCGGGATATTTATATTTGTTTATTTGCTATAAATGCTTGTGTTGTTTAAAAGGTACCGTTTATATATCTGACTTTGTATTAAAGGACAAAATAGTTTTACAAATAGTAAATATAAATATATTTATACATTTTAATACAAGAATGGTTGTGCTGTGAAGAAAATATAAAACTGTGTATGGAATGCATGTCAATGCACCGTGATGCACCAAGATATCGAATTGAACCGAATCACATGGCATATGGCATCGGATGGCATGATAATCGTAACCGAACCGTGAGAACAGTGTAAAAAAACCTCCGCATTTTGCGATGTGCGTGTCTGTGGTCCTTCACTGACTCGATAGGTGCAGAAAATAGTGTCAAACAGCCGTGTGTGTATGAAATATCCTTTTGCAAAACACAGTGAAAAGTCCTACATTATGGCAATAGTTTGATTGCAGTGTTTACATGTCTGTGCTGCACTTCAATAATGCAAGTAAAACTCCACATTTCTTAATCTGATTTTTGTTTGTTTCGACTATGACCTTAATCGGATTAATCAAACATCGCGGTTTACATGGTAGACTCTTAATCAGAGTATTGTCTTAATTGTATTAAAATCGGATTATTGGTGTCCATGTAAACATACTCATTGATATTGGTCAACTGGTTAGTCAAGTTATCCAATCACGTAATCTGTTGAAGCAAAGTGTTTCGGTTGTAGTATATTTATTGTATAGTGCATCACTGTTTTTTTAAAAATGTAAATACACTTAGCTAAATGTTTTGCTTCAGTTAGCCTTTATGCACATTTATGCATTTTATGCAATATTCAAAAATGTGCATTTAATGTAATATATTTGTGTGCACTGCTTTAAAAATGGCACTATTCATGTTTAAAATACCAATCAAGTCTGCAAGTCATCCAGTGTAATACCTATGGCCACGTAAACAATATTTTTCTTCGAAGATGATTCTCTAAATTGCCTGTAAAATAAAATGTTTTTAGACCACATGCACTTTTCTGAGTGCCCAGGTGGAGGGGTGAGTGAATAGAAGCTGAACTCAACGAGTGGTTTGGGGTTTCCTGTCTGACTTTTTCTCTTCCGCTCTCGATCTTTGCCTTCACCGCAGTCTCAACCCTCTCCATCAAACGGCCCCAGAGCGCCACAGTCCAATGCCTTGAAAATCTCTCTGCTGGCCTGCGGGCAGCACACATGACTTAAAACACCACAAGAAGCTAATTGGAAATAAACAAAGCCCGGGTGAAAGGGCAGAATGTTTTGTGTGTGGACTGGCAAAGGTGTTAATACACTCGTAGCGAGACTCTGATGAGCTCAGCAAATGTGCAAGGGACATCACAATCTCACAACCTGTGCAACAGGAAGTGAGGTCACTTGCTATTCACCAGTGTTTAGGGGCTGCAGAAATGCATCAACCACATGTATAACAGTGCTTTTATTGTGTAAATGCTTGACACTAATGGATTCAAAAGGGTCACAGAACTAGTTTGAATTTCTAATTTAATTTCTAATTCTAAATAAAATTGATTTAATTTCTATTCAAATGTTGCCAATTATTATTCAGATGAACTGAGTCTTTAAATGAAAACATTTCCGGAACAAAACCAGGAAATAAAAGTTGCTATGATTGACATCCACCGCACAATTTTGATTTTGCCGGAACAAGACATCATTAAACAGTGATAGCACAAAAAAAAGAGCACCAAATTTCTGAACAGTCTTTAATTATTTTGTGCCATGTAACATTATGGTTCAATCCTAGATAAAAACAAACAGGTAGCTACAAACGTAAAGCTTATGAAACATCACCATTCAGTTTACACTTAGTTCACTTCCAAGTGAAAAAAAAAAGGAAAACTCTTGTCTAATCTTCAAGAAGAGCCCACAGTTACCCGTTTTCTGGCTGACTTGAGATCGCGCTTTGCTTCTGTCTCCTGCTATCCTGCTATCCGAGATATCTTGATCAGGCTTATTAGGCCTATCAGATTTATTTTTGGTTTTAAAAACATAAAAATATGTATATAAAATATGATTGACTGCCTCTTTTCCATTTTGAAATACAAATATTATTTAGGTAGGCCACTAGAATGCCATTATTTATTTTTGCTTATTATTTATTTTTACGTGAAACAATCACCAACCAATGACAGTGATTGTAAATAAAAATTAATTGGCTGAAATTGTTGTTGATGGTCAATAGTTAAACGTGACTTTTGCTTTAACTTGCAAACAGTGACTACCGTCTTCCCACAACTTTCGCTTGCACTCATTTACATTCTCTCTCTCTCACACACACACACATGCAGGTATTCACCATGCACAAGTTAAAGCAAAAGTCACCTGTTCAATTAAAATAAATACCAGAACGCAAAACACGAATATCTGAATTTTTCTGTAACAGGATCCGGCTCAAATTAAGCACTGGGTATAATTATTCACTTTTAAAGTCATAATAAAGCTGCATTTAATTACCTAAAATGAAAATAAAAACAGTAATATTCTAAAATATTAATAATAATTTATGAATACATTTTTGTCCTAGCACCATGGATTAACTATGTAATATCACAACATGATCCTTCAGAAATAATTCTAATATGCTGAGATTTCTGATTATTATAAATGTTAAAAACAGTGTTGCTTAATATTTTGTGGATATTAAGATACATTCATTCCAAAAAAAAATCTAAACTAAGGATACATTACTTTTATATAGTGACTATAATTGTACAAAGATTACGATTTCAGATAAATCCTGTTATTTCTGATAGTTACTGAAAACAGTGTTGCCTAATATTTTGTGGAAATCATGATACACTTATTCAATGAGAAATCCAAACTAAGGATGTATTTTTTATTGTGACTCTAAACACATTTATAATGCTACAAAGAAATTGTATTTCAAATAAATTATGCTTTTAAACGTCCTACCCTGGTCTCCATAAATATATCAGTTATATATCATATAAGAATATAGCAGATTTTGATCAATAAACTTTTGATCAATAGTGTATAAAATAAGATGCATAAAATAAAATTGTTCTTAATTTTTTGACAGTAAGTGGTTAAATGTTGTAAGTAGATATACTCTAGCTAGCATATGTAAAGCTCAATCTACTCAAGTATACTTGATAAAAAATAAGAAGCAAAAACATCCTCATTCAGAAATCTCAAACAACATCACAACCCAGATCCCACTAAGCTCAAAGAGAAAACCAGGCCGACATCCAGTGCATGGAACCACATCAGAGGCTGAGAGAATAAGAGGTTGCAGCTGGTAGCAGGTGAGGTTGAAGACGAGATGAATTGAAAGAGAAATACACACTGACATCCCATTTGTGAGAGCGTGTGCGCATGAGAGAGAGATCTCATTCTGTAGTTAATGAGGACGCCAGTAATAAGGGATGGAGAGACAGTCCAATGTGGTGTAATTTCAGCCAATTCAGACAGAAGCAGCTCTATTAGTGGACTATCAGGACTGCCAGAACTCCCACAAACAGCAGCGGCGCGGGTGAACATGTGACCAATTACATGCTTTTACATGTCCTGTTCTCACCAAAGCTGCTGTAGAAAGGCTCACAAAAACATGATCCTAATATGTGGCTATATGGGCTAGTTGTCACAAAACAAATGCTCTTTTCTTTGTAGATCTGTTTAAAACTGTTAAATGTTTGCTGTATACTGACTGTTACATAAAGCTTTTATTTATTTGTTAAATAAAACTATATATAAAAAAAGTTTTATTTACTAAAACCACAAAAATAATATTTTTAAGCATTAACCAGACCCCCTAGTTTTTGGTGCAAACTGGGCGTTTTGTGCGTTTGACGTGCTTCAGAATGCAAAAGAAAGTGGGAGCAAACATCTAACAAACGGAGCAATGGAACAAACAGAAAAGCAAGCAGCTTACAATGATGAAGATTGGCTCACGGATGACAGCCGCTGGACGTGACTGAATTGAAGGCCATTGTTTGTGCTTTACATGTAAGGCTGGTATTATGATGTGTAAATGATTTTGTTTAACTCTTTCCCTGCTGTTAATGAGAGAAAACGCTTCCTTGCCTTTGATGAGTTTAACGGTAATCTGGGTTTTAGGTGTATTACGGTAGGGAAAGCCCTAATGCATGTCCTGAGTAAGGTACATGATGTCAGATGCTCCGGGGAGTGAAATCTGTGATAAAGTAAGATAGTGGATAAAAATAAAGAGTTATACAACCTTCCTTTGGCTTAATCCCTACCGTTTCAGATCTGTTTTAGATCTTGTCTTAACAAGAGACCAAAATAAAAAAGCTTTATTTTTATGATTTGTATCATTGCGTCACATTTCACACCTAACATAGTATACCTAATATGGTAAATAATATATATATATATATATATATATATATATATATATATAGTTTAATAAAGTTTTTTTTATATTTATATATATTTTCTTGCAAAATTGTCCGCAAATTTGTGGGAATTACCACCACAATATCTGACATTTTTATCGCAAAAACAAATCACAAAACAAATGGAAAAAATTAGGGGGTCTGATTAAAAGAAATAATATAACAAAGCATAAAAGGCATGTGCACTACTTGACAAAAGTCTTGTCGTCGATCCCAGTTGAAACAGCAACAAATAATAACTTGACTTCTAGTTTTAGTTTACAGAAGGTAGATTTTTCCGACGAATCATCATGTTGAACTGAATCCCAATCATCACAAATACTGCAAAAGACCTATTGGAACCCGCATGGACACAAGATTCTCACAGAAATCAGTCAAGTTTGGTTCATGGTTTGGGGTTACATTCAGTATGGGGGCGTGTGAGAGATCTGTGGAAAAGATATCAGCAGCAGCCTGAGGTATCAAGACACTTGTGCTGCCCATTACATTACAAACCACAGAAGAGGGCAAATTCTTCAGCAGGATAGCGCTCCTTTTCATACTTCAGCCTCCACATCAAAGTTCCTGAAAGCAAAGAAGGTAAAGGTGCTCCAGGATTGGCCAGCCCAATCACCAGAACTGAACATTATTGAGCATGTCTGGGGTAAGATGAAGGAGGCATTGAAGATGAATCGAAAGAATCTTGATGATCTTGATGGGAGTCCTGCAAGAACGCTTTCTTTGCCATTCCATTTGACTTTATTAATAAGTTATTTGAGTCATTGCAGGGATGTATGGATGCAGTCCTCCAAGCTCATGGGAGTCAGACACAATAATAATTCTTTTTCCACTGCACCATGACTTTATATTCTATACTGTACGTTATTTCTGTTAAGTAAGACTAAGCAAGTCTAAGCAAAGTCAGACTTTACTGTCATAAAACTTAAAAATTAGGGCATAATAATATTTTATTTTGGTAAAATAAGCGTAATCTAGAGGCCTTTGCCTTTCATATAAGCCACTACTGATACCAAATGATCAACTAGAAGTCAAGTTATTATTTGTCGTTCCTAAAATTTGAATAGGCGACAAGACTTTTGTCAGGTAGTGCATGGTTTCCGCTACATTCAGTCTTCCATGGCGGGGCGCCACACCAAAATTCATCCCGCCACGGCTATATTACAGCTTCCCATTCAAAACATTCAGTCATTGTAGTTGTTGTTTTTAATAGTGGGTTATAATCGCACCAAAACGTATTAAAAGAATTATAACAGTGCAAGCTTTTCTGTAACCGTAGTAGTGCTGTGCGTCATTTGTTTAAACCTTTACGGTGACATGCTGACTGACTGACAGGTGCGCGCGTGAGACGTGAGACCAGCAAACACGGCTTAGCTTTAAGTTAAGATGAACACAGTTTCCATAATTATACTGTATAGATAAAGGTCTATGGTTCTGCTTACAATGACTTTATCTGGCTAGAATTTATAGCGGTTTCACTTTAATTCAGGACTGTTCAGCTACTTCAGCTGTTTCACTTTACTTCAGGACGCATTAATGCCGCTCTGTAGGTCTACCAGAGACATTCATAAATATTCCTAGCAAATCTAATAAATGTTGGAGATGTACTCGTCACATAAACGCACTAAATCGCACTTGAGCAGCGTATATTTCAGGGTGTGAAGTTGTGCACGAACAGAGGAAATCAGTGCGCAAGCAGAGATTCGCATGCTCGTATTACATAAATGCGCTCACAACATGTGTCATTGAAATAACACCCATAGGTAGTTGGTACATTCGTGTAAAAGTCCTGCCGCCACAGCTGGAAAAAAACCTAGAGGAAACACTGTAGTGTATGTATCAATAAAACCAGAATGGTACAAGGGTACTACACACTAGGGCTGCTCGATTATGGGAAAAATTATAATTACAATTATGACCAAAATAATCGTGATCACGATTATTGAAAACGATTACAGTTGAAGTCAAAATTATGTGAATCCTGAGAATTATTTTTTTTTTACAAATATTTACCAAATTATGTTTAAAAGAGCGAAGAAGTTTTCACAGTATTTCCAATATTTTTTTTCTTCTGGAGAAAGTCTTATTTGTTTTATTTTGACTAGAATAAAAGCAGTTTTAAATATTTTAAAACCTATTTTAATATTATTAGACCTCTTAAGCCATATATGTTTTTGATGGTCTGCAGAAGAAACTGTTATACAATGACTTGCCTAATTACCCTAATTAAGCCTTTGAATTGCACTTTAAGCTGAATACTAGTATCTTGTAAAATATGTAGTAACAGTGTTTCCTCTAGGATTTTTTCCAGCAGTGGCGGCAGGACTTTTTTTTTTACACAGATCTGCCAACTATTTCAAAGACAAATATTACACGCATTATTGCAAGGCGAGATAGCATTCATGTAATACGAGCATGCGAATCTCTTTGCTTGAGCGCCGATTTTCTCTTCGTGCACAGAACTTCTTGCACGCACTCAAATTTACACGTTCAAGTGCAGATCTTCTCGTGCGCTCTCCAGTAAGCGCTGCTGAAGCGCGATTTAGTGTGTTTTTGTGCGTTTTCCGACATTAACGCGTCCTGAAGTAAAGTGAAACTCCAGCAAGATAAAGTCATTGTATGCAGAGCCATTGACATTTATCAATAAAATATACTTATGGAAACTGTGTTCATCTTAAACTGAAAGCTACGCGGTGTTTGCTGGACTCACGCACCTGTCAGTCAGTCTGTCAGAGAGCCAGCATGTCACCTTAAAGGGTTGAACAAATAGCGCACAGCACTACTACGGTTGCAGAAAAGTTTGCGCTGTTTACCTCTAATATGTTTTAGTGCGATTATAATCCGCTATACAAAACATGACTAAATGTTTAATGAGAAGTTGTAATGTAGCCGTGGCGGGATGAATTTTGGCGTGGCGGCCCGCCACGGATGAATGAATGTAGCGGAAACCTTGAGTAAAATATGATGTACTGTCATCATGGCAAAGATAAAAGAAATCAGTTATTATAAATGAGTTATTAAAACTATTATGTTTAGAAATGTGTTGAAAAAAATATTTCCGTTAAACAGAAATTAAAGGAAAAAGGGTCGCTAATAATTCAGGAGGGCTAATAATTCTGACTTCAACTGTATGTATGCATGTATGTATGCAAGTATATATATATATAGTTATTTTCCTCCCTGTAAATAAGAAAAGGGAAATAAATACAATAGAATAAAAATATGAAATTGTGCTTAAGCATCTTCACTGTAAGAAAAAACTTTAAATATGGCTACAAAGGTCCTTCAGTCAAGAGCAGTGAGTGATTTTGTCCTTTTGTTGTTTGATTAATGAGAAAAACAGTCGGCAGCAGTAGGCATGGGACGATAACCTTTTTTAAGGTATACCGCGGTTTGGAAAAGTCAAGGTTTTAAAACCGCCAAAGTTTTCTGTAATACCGTTCCTAAGGTATGTGTAAGATATTTTATTTACATTTTTTTAGGACAACAGTATCTCCAGCAGAAAAGATATCCAAAGATGCCATTTTAATTTGTAAAGTAATCTGTGATTTGAAACTAATGAAGGCAGTAGAAGTCAATGATTCATTTTCATTATTTAGCCTGACATGTTTAATGTTCCAAAATATTATAAATCTTTAAAAAAAAATTTAATATATTGTTTTTAAACGGGGAAAAATTGATGCTTTTTACCCAGACATTTAAAAAAATACATTTTAGAGCAGTGAGCACAATACTGTGATACTGTGAAACCGTTATCATACCAAGGTTTCCGCTACATTCATTCATCCGTGGCGGGCCGCCACGCCAAAATTCATCCCGGCACGGCTACATTACAACTTCTCATTTAAAACATTTAGTCGTGTTTTTTTTTTTATATCGGGTTATAATCGCACCAAAACATATTAAAAGGTAAGCGAATTATAACAGCGCAAACATTTCTGTAACCGTAGTAGTGCTGTGCGCTATTTGTTCAACCCTTTAAGGTGACATGCTGACTGACTGACTGACAGGTGCGTGATGCGTGGGGCGCCAGCAAACACGGCGTAGCTTTCAGTTAAGATAAACAGTTTCCATAGGTATACTTATCTTTCTGGAGTTTATAGCCATTTCACTTTACTTCAGGACGCGTTAATGTCGGAAAACGCACAAAACCGCACTAAATCGCACTTCAGCAGCGCTTACTGGAGAGCGCACGAGAAGATCTGCACTTGAGCATGTAAATTTGAGCGCGTGCAAGAAGTTTTGTGCACAAAGAGGAAATCGGCGCGCAAGCAAAGAGATTCGCATGCTCATATTACATGAATGCGTTCTCGACTTGTAATGCTGCGTGTAATATACATCTTTGAAATAGTTGGCAGATCTGTGTAAAAAAAAAAAGCCTGCCGCCACAGCTGGGAAAAATCCTAGAGGAAACACTGCATACCGTCAGAATCTTATACCGGCCCATGCCTAGGCAGCAGGAATATTGTGTGCTGTCACTTTAAGTGCAGTACGGTTCTGATTTATGTTTTCACTTTCACATGTATTTTGATTCTCAACACGTTTGTATGTTACATAAATGAGGGTTAATATGAATAATCACTAAACACCGCGTTCACACAAATTTGCATGTATTTGACCATTAAGGTGCGTGTGCTCTGCTCATCTCTGAGGCTAAGCGCGCACACACACAACATGCGATCTGTTTCGCGCTTTTAAAAACATGAATGATTCGAATGTGCATCAATGAATGATGCGCATCCCATGCTGCCAAAGTTACATTACAGTACATGCTAGGGCTGGGCGATATGGCAAAAAAAAAAAATCTCGATTTTTTTCATAAAGTTTGACCGATTCACGATTTCGATTTTTTATTTATTTTTTTATTAATTTTTTTTTACTGTGTAACTACCTTACCAGCTTACCTTGTTCATTTAAATTTAAATAAATGCTGAAACTAGTTTTTTTCATGCTCACTTGTAAAAGAAAAGCAATAGTGTGACTAAACGCGGTTATGGCACTCTCTCATATAGGGATGCTAAACATAGCTACAATAGAAGTCACAGCAGGTCATATGTTGTGCAGCTTTGGGCAAATTTTATTTGGAGAGAAAATGACCAAAATGTAACTTGAAGATTGAAAAGGATTGGAGGGGAAATAAATATTCAAATCTCTGTACATAACAGAAAAATAAACAATGATAATGCAACAATAGTTTATCTGTATTAGTGGCATGGCAGAAATATATATTTAGACAGGCCTTGTCAAAGTGAGCGGGCACTTTCACTAATAAAAAATATAGCACTTAAATTATTTCATAACAATCAATAAAAAAACAGCGGTTTTATATCAAAAATTGGTAATGATATAAAATATACTACATTTTGATGGTAAAATATAACCATTTAAACGATTTCAGTATTTAAACATTAAATAACGAATGCATCAAGTTAAACATAAAAAAACGAATGAAACAACACATAGCATATCAGGATATAAAGGACTATATTTAGCAGAATGCTGCTCTTTTTATCTTTGTAATTTTATAGTTTTATTTTTGTTATTTTAATTATTTTTTGTCTTCATAAATAACTAACGAGCTATAGACAAATATCTGCTTGACGTTTTAGAAAATATTTGTGCGTAGCTACACCACCCAGTATATATTAAAGATCACCGTGAAAAAAAAAACCCACAGAAACCTGTTACATATCTATATATATTTAAAGGTCTATCTTATATTTAACTGAATCGTATAATGGCCTATAGCTGAAATGTTGGGAATTGCTTAATTCATTTTTATAAAACATTTGTCGATACGATTATATATTTTTTGGAGTAAAAACTGCCAACATTTAAGAATCCATATTTATTTTATTCATTCATTCATTTTACTTGTTTATTGGTGCACATATGGGTTATGATTTAATTCATACAGTACCTTGACAGCTACTGTGCCACTCCGTAATTCAAGCAAAAGTCCAAATTAAAGAAAGATTTGACTTTCTGCGGTGACCGACATTTACAACACACCGTAACCATCCTTCAGGTGGTGCGCGGGTCCCCGTCTCGCAGCTCGCGCGGGAGACACAGACGGCTGCGGGACGCGAACAACAGCACGACGCGCATGGAAACATTCGCGAAGCTGGCTGGCTGGCTGACCGCGGGGCTGTTGTTGCTCTAGCTGGAAAATGTCCCGGTGTTCCTAATGGCTGGTCCGCCCTGGCGCGCTTCCGCTACCAGCAGTGGCAGCACATCAACAGAGCCGCGACGTCAACACACAGAATCAGCACAATTCAGCACGGTTGTCTAACAGTTTAGAACGGTTTGGCACGATAGTGGAAAAGCTGCTTTAATATTTTTATTAAAAAAACGCGATTCCTTGATTTTGTAAAAAATAAAATCGTCTTAAAACGTAAATTCGAATTAATCGAAAAAAAATCGAAAAAAACCGCCCAGCACTAGTACATGCTTTTAGTCATTTTCCCGTGGAGCTTTGCAGCGCAACAAATGTGGACAACTGGAAAGGGGGCGGTATATGATGCAATAATAGTTTCATCTCGATTATGGTTTTTTCATAACCGTTAGATGCCAAAATCGAAATTTCGATTAATTGCACAGCTCTACTACTACATACTTTACACACACACACACTCACACACACACACACTCACACACACAAGGAATGGATATTTCATCCAACAGTTTTTGTCAAAACACTTCTGGGTACAGCTTTCAAGTACACAACGTCAGCACAACACACTTGTACATCTTTATGGGAATTTCCCATAGATGTAATGATTTTTATACTGTACATACTGTACATCCCCTAAACACAAGCCTCCCAGAAAACAATCTGCATTCATTCTGTGTGATTTATGAGCTGTTTCTATCATGGGGACCTAAAAAATGTCCCAACAAGGTCAAAATGTATTGGTATTGCTATACTTGGGGGCATTTTGTTCCCCTAAACAGGAGGAACACAGAGCCTACAGACACACACATATACTAGAGTGTTTGAGTTCGCAGCTGTCATGACGAAACACTGAAATTAATTACCAGTGTGTTGCTCTGACAGCTGAGAGCAGGGGTCTCCAGCCTTTGACTTTACAGAATAAGATACAAGCAAATGCACATTTGATATGACAGCATGGAGAAAACGGAAAGGATGATCATAAGGTGATACAAAGAAAAAGAAAGCAGCTCTATTTTAGACACATTTGTCACAGTGGGAAACATTCGTCACCCATTTTGTCACACAATTTGTGACACATTTGTGATTTGTCACATTTGTCAAATTGTCTATTTTAGACCATTTGTGTTTGTCGTGATATTTAAAATTCGACTTGAAGTTAGCAAGAAATATACGAACTTCTTTACAAAACTTAAGTTGTAATTCAAAGCTTAAGTATAGGCTAATAAAATTTAGCTTTTGTTTTAATTAAATTGTTTAAGATGTTAAATAGATTTGTAATATATATATATATATATATATATATATATATATATATATATATATATATATATATATATATATATTTATTGTTGTTACCAAGTGTATTCAAAACATGAACAGTTATTCCAATATGTCCCAAAAATATATGAGTTTAAACTATGGACTGACATTATTTATATTCTTAAGCCTGTTTGATTATGTATACAGAAAGCGAGACATAACAATAAAACTCAGGTAAATATATAACACGGCTCAATATTACGATACACAAGCACATCTGTCTTACGGGCGCAGAGAGATGTTTATTGAGTGAGTCTGTTATTGGACGCGAGTTTCTATTAGTCTGAGTGACAAATGCAAGACTGAGGGAGACATCCATTATTAAACCTTGTGATGACAGACAATCAATATGCAGGTGTTTGCTATTGTCCCAGACGTAGCTGAAACCGTCGACGACAGACAAACTTATTGACTTACATGCGGGTTTTGCTGTGTGATAATCCGGTTACGGCCTCCGTCAGTCTGTCAGGTGAAATGAATGAAACGGCAGCTCTCGGGGGACGTTTGTGATGGAGGTCTCGTGCTTTGAGAACTGCAGTCGAGCTTATCATGTTGACTGATGAAAGGCACATTTCCAAAGCGAATTCACGTGTTATTTATATCACTGACAGTGCAGCTTTGGTATTATTCCTCTTATTTAGGTTATTGTCGTTTGTGTTTGACCAAATGAGAGAGTCGTTGGTGAACGCGATTCAAACAAGGTGGCCGCGAAATTTGAACGGAAGCTGCAACGGTCGTGAATATGACGTCAAGTTACTGTGGCGCGTTGTATTCGACGTATTAGAAATGAAAATAGGCGAATGCTGCGTCCCAATTCGCATACTTATACTACACCCTAAAAGTATGTACTTTTTTTGTGAAGGAAAACTATATACTTTTGAGTGTGTAACAGAAGAGTATGCAAGCTTTGGGACATACTACTTCCTTGTTAACAGATCGTTGTGTTGTTTAGTTATGAGCCCTGTCAATCATCCACATTTCTGTCATATTTAATTTCCTATATTATTGAAGAAGCAGCAGGAAGCTAATCTCCTATTCACGAGCCTTTCAATCAGAGAATCTCCTTAGGTGTTTAAATAATTATGCATTCAGACGTTAATAACCAAACACGTCTTTATTTAAGTTCAGTATTGTTGTACAGAAAATATAACACATAAAACGTGATTTAAATATTCTCCAGTTGACTAGATATTAAATAATAGTCATACAAACATACTGAAGCCTCTACTTGACGGTTGGTCTCACGAGTCCATCATGTTTGTAGTTTATTTACACTTTTCACCCACGTTTGTAGTTATTGAATTAACAACCAATGCACAGTGTACTGTGGACAATGTCAGCAATTAGAGTATGGACGGTTCTACACGTAAAATTTTTACCGGAAATAGTAAACCATCCAGGAAACTTTAGCATACTCTTTTCAACATACTACGATTTGGGACATCTATTTTCAAATACTATTTAGGATGCATAGTATGTGAATTGGGCTGCAGCAAAAATGTTTAAAAAATATGGGACAATCTACCAGAAACGTACATTACCTGTCCTTGAAATAAAATCATGAATACAGTAAATAAAAAGTATTTACTCCCAAAAAAAATTCTAAAATGGACTGATGGTTGATTTCTGTGAATTGTTCTGTCATTCATTTGGTTCTCAGATTGCTTTTCTTTATTAAAAACACTTTACAAATTTACAAACCCTGTCATTGTCCTTGTCCTTTGCCCAATTGAACCTACAGCTTTACTAGTTTTGTTATGCTAAAAACTGTTATTTAGATTTAAAAATACTTCAGAAATAGCAAAGTTTAAGTTGTTATCGTTCACATCAATTGATTAAAAACAAGAAATTGTAAATAAATTCTACAAATAAATACTATTTTACAATTGCCCCCAAGTTTCAGTCCTATCACATTTGCATTAAAAATTTTAAGGCTACTCAGAGGAATTGTCATAATTTGCGACATCAAGAGACATCATTTGACAGAGGAGAAGCTGACAGTGATCAAGGATGTGTTCTATCATTGAACTGTATGATTTATGCTTGTTTTTGTATGATTTTTTGAGGAGGACAAGCTTAAAGGTCAGGCCCTGTCACATGTTTTATAAGTGAAAATGTACGTTTCCGGTAGAATGTCCCACTGTCACGATCACCAGCGATCTTCTCCCCATAGATCGCTGGTTTACATGCACATTCACTATTGGACTACATATCCGCCATTCAATGAACTACATTTCCATACATGCACGACTCTGACATCACACACAACCGGTTCCAGATCTTCACTGATTACACCCACAGCTGAAGCCACTCAACAACTGATTACACACACTACATAAGCAGAACATACACTCACTCCATTGCCGAGTCTTGTTCATCTGTTCACAGTGTCAATTCTAAGCGTTTCCTTGTTTTGTCTTTGTCGTGTTTGGACCCTCGCCTTGATTCTCTGTTTCTGCCTGTCTGTTGCCATCCCTGTGACCTTTTGCCTGTTATATTGACTACGACTCTGGATTGTCCTCATACATCTGTTTGCTCCTGTACTGATCATTGCTTGTCTGACCATCCCTTTAAATAAACCTGCATTTGGATCCGCATCCTGTTGTCAGCATCCATCCCTGGTTACACCCACATAGTCTATTTTGGTTTGCTTTTAAATATTGTATTAATTAAATTTTGCTAGTTTTTTTATTAAAAATTACTTATTTCAAATAAGTAGCCTAATTATGACTGCTAAAATGTTTGTTTCAGTATGAAATTTATGCAGATTGCAAAATAAAATCTAGACATACTGTATTTGTCGCTGCCATTCACAAATCGTCTCCTGTGGCCCTAGGCTAGTGAAGTGTCTATCATATGCGCATTGCCTACAGGTTTACTTAGGCTACGGTTTTACAGTTTCATTGCATGAATTTCAAGTCTTCCACATTTGTTCACACATGCTCATGAATGGAAGGAAACGTGTAGTGTTATCCTTTCAAGCAAAACAATACACATTTTATCACTGGAAAACTTAAGTTTTATAGGTTATATAAATTATGATTTATTTTTGAGCAGAAATTATTATAAGCGGTGAGCTTTTTTACCTTACCTTTTACCTTACCTTACCTTACCTTTTTTACTGTAAAGATCCCATGAAGTGGGTAAAGTCTAGATAAAATACAGCTGCGGATACGCACATCAACATAGCATCATTTTTGTAACACTGTATAATTAATGTTTTTACAGTACTTTAACGGTTGGGTTTAGGGTTGGGGTGGGGGTAGGCATTAATAAAATACAATTTATTGGGCAATTTAATACATAACATAAATAATACTTTGTACGACTACTGTTTTTACATTACTGTGACGGTTGGGTTTAAGGTTGGAGTAGGGGTAAATGTTAATAGAATAAATAGAAAATTTTATGAATAATATAAATAATTCTCATTAACTTCCGGCCGCGGCCATATCTGATCTAGCAACAATCCATGAAGTGCTTTGAACTATGCATTTTTATTCGATGTTTGACGTAATCTCAACAGAAAAACGAAGGGAGGGTGGGACATAGTGTCACTCCTCCCCTTTTTAAAAACAGCCAAAGGCGCTTTGTTTTTATCACAACTCTGCCAGTGAGAGTGGTTGAGCTCAAGCGCATCGATTGAAAAGCAAATGAGAAGCGTCCTGAAGGGGGCAGGGCTTGTCAGAAACTAGAGAGCATTTGATTGGTTATGATTTGATAAGAAACTGCCCACATAGTAAAATATCTCTAACCCAGCTCTGGCCCACTTTGCTTGGCCCACATGGCGCAGTGATTTACATAAATGGACCAAGTCTGGCTTCTAGTCAAGGGCCAAACATGGACCATATCTGGGCCAAGTCTCAGCCAAGTTAATAACCCATAACTGAGCCTGAACTGGGCCAGATATGTTGGTGTGTCACCACTGCAATAAATTGATAAACCTATGAATCATTGCTCTTTAGGCGTGCTGTGCGCGTGCTTTTTCTCAAAGTGACCTGATTGGTAGAATTTTTTTTCTTTATTTGAAAATAATAATAAAGGCAACCCAGTGGCGCAGTAGGTAGTGCTGTTGCCTCACAGCAAGAACGTCGCTGGGTCGCAGGTTCGAACCTCGGCTGGGCTGGGTCAGTTGGCGTTTCTGTGTGGAGTTTGCATGTTCTCCCTGGGTTCGCGTGGGTTTCCTCCGGGTGCTCCGGTTTCCCCCACAGTCCAAAGACATGCAGTACAGGTGAATTGGGTAAGCTAAATTGTCCATAGTGTATGAGTGTGAATGTGTGTGTGGAAGTTCCCAGAGATGGGTTGCGGCTGGAAGGGCATCCGCTGCGTAAAATCGTGCTGGATAAGTTGGCGGTTCATTCCGCTGTGGTGACCCCGCAAGGGACAAAGCCGACAAGAAAATGAATGAATGAATGAATGAAAATAATAAATATGTATTTTAAATGTGGGTCAAGATAGGCCAAACCTACATGATCCTCATATCAATTATTAACATCTGGGCCAAATACTACATTTTACATCTGGCCCAAGTATTGTGTGCTGCCTTAAAGACGGTGCTACCTCTGCCAAACTAGGGCCATGTTTGGCCCACATGCTGTATGTCAGTGCCGGATAAATGCCTGCTATGCCAGATTTATGCCAAATCTGGGCCAGAATTCTTTGCTACCTGGGTGTAGTTTGAGGTGATCTGAAAAAAAAAGTGTTGCTCCATATAAGCGGAAGTGACAAACTACAAGCTTTACATGTATTTATCAGTTTTATATCTTCTAAACATGCATTTTGTTTTAAGGCACACTTGCTTATAGACATCTTAAAAGCTAACAATACTGATACTAACATCTAAAACACTTGATTTTTATATTATGGGACGTTTAAAAGATATGTCACTCTCAGTTATATCTTTTAAAAACATATCTGTTCAACATGACAAATATCAATATTTGCCAAATGTAACAATATACAGTCTGGACTTTCAAACTTTCAGCTTTGAACTATTTTGTAGCTATCAGTCTGCTACTGATCCCATATATTCACAAAAAGCAAATAAACTTAAAAAATAAAAATGAAATGTGAAAATTGCAGAACTTGTTCATATGAGGTTACATTTGTATGAACAGACATCAAGGAAGGAAACATATAGCCCCTTAAAGCATGTGCTAAAAACACTACCAAAATTCACAGTGGTTTCCGCTCTCATGGTTCAGCCATATAGACTTGACCTTTAATACGCTAATGATGACATACATAAACCTGCAGTTTGTATGGCAACTGCAAACCAACATTGACTGAGGTCAGATGTTTGCTTAAAATACATGACATATTGAACTGGTGATATGTGTTTTAATGAGCAATGATAATGCCCCAAGTCTTCCACATTTGTTCACACATGCTCATGAATGGAAAGAAAAGCGTAGTGTTACCCTTTCAAGCAAAACAATGCACATTTTATCACTAGAAAATGAACGTTTTTTAACTTTTATTTAAATTATGATTCATTTCTGAACAAGAAGTTATTCAAAGTTGTGAGCAAGAATTTTTTTTACCTTAAAGGTCCCATGAAGTGGGTAAAGTCTAGATAGGATACAGCTCCGGATACACACATCAATGTAGCATAATTTTTATAACACTATATTACAATAGATTATATTTTTACATTACTGTGACGTTGGGATTAAGATTGGGGTAGGGTTAGACTTTAATAAAATACAATAAATGAGAAATTTAATGAATAACATAAATAATTCTCATTAACTTTCAGCCACAACCATATCTGATCAAGTAACAACCCATGAAGTGATTTGAACTATGCATTTTTATTCAATGTTTGACATAATCTCAACCGAAACATAAAGAGAGGGTGGGACATAGTGTAGCTCCTCCCCTTTAAAAAAAAAAAAACAGCCGATAGCTTTTTGTTTTTATCACAGCTAGTGAGAGTGGTTGAGCTCAAGCGCATTGATTGAAAAGCAAATAAGAAGCGTCCTGAAGGGGACAGGGCTTGTCAGATAGAGAGCATTTGATTGGTTATGATTTGATGAGAAACTGCCCACATAGCAAAATATCTCTGATCCAGCTCTGGCCCACTTTGCTTGGCCCACATGGCGCAGTGATTTACAATACATGACTGGACCAAGTCTGGCTTCCAGTCAAGGTCCAACCATGGACCATTTCTGGGCCAAGTCTCAGCCAAGTTAATAACCCATAACTGAGCCTGAACTGGGCCAGATATGTTGGTGTGTCTCCACTGCAATAAATTGATAAACCTATGAATCATTGCTCTTTAGGCGTGCTGTGCGCGTGCTTTTTCTCGAAGCGACCTGATTGGTAGAATTTTTTTTCTTCATTTAAAAATAATAAATATGTATTTTAAATGTGGGTCAAGATAGGCCAAACTTACATGACCTTCATATCAATTATTAACATCTGGGCCAAATTCTACATTTTACATCTGGCCCAAGTATTGTGTGCTGCCTTAAAGACGGTGCCACCTCTGCCAAACTAGGGCCATGTTTGGCCCACATGCTGTATGTCAGTGCCGGATAAATGCCTGCTATGCCAGATTTATGCCAAATCTGGGCCAGAATTCTTTGCTACCTGGGTGTAGTTTGAGGTGATCTGAAAAAAAAAGTGTTGCTCCATATAAGCGGAAGTGACAAACTACAAGCTTTACATGTATTTATCAGTTTTATATCTTCTAAACATACATTTTGTTTTAAGGCACACTTGCTTATAGACATCTTAAAAGCTAACAATACTGATACTAACATCTAAAACACTTGATTTTTATATTATGGGACGTTTAAAAGATATGTCACTCTCAGTTATATCTTTTAAAAACATATCTGTTCAACATATGACAAATATCAATATTTTCCAAATGTAACAATATACAGTCTGGACTTTCAAACTTTCAGCTTTGAACTATTTTGTAACTATCAGTCTGCTACTGATCCCATATATTCACAAAAAGCATTAAACTTAAAAAATAAAAATAAAAATGAAATGTGAAAATTGCAGAACTTGTTCACATGAGGTTACATTTGTATGAACAGACATCAAGGAAGGAAACAATATTTAAATATAGCCCCTTAAAGCATGTGCTAAAAACACTACCAAAATTCACAGTGGTTTCCGCTCTCATAGTTCAACCATATAGACTTAACCTTTAATACGCTAATGATGACACACATAAACCTGCAGTTTGTATGGCAACTGCAAACCAACATTGATTGAGGTCAGAGGTTTGCTTAAAATACATGACATATTGAACTGGTGATATGTGTTTTAATGAGCAATGATGATGCCCCAGGACTTGTACATTGAATAAAATGTATTAAAGTCAAAGTGTTTTCCTTACTTCACCACCTCAAGTAGTTAACAATAAATTGTTGGCTATAATAACTGCTATATGAAGAGTTTAGATGCAAAAACCTCTAAATGCCATCTGAAATTTTTCTCTAAAATGAGCATTTTTATCAGTCTCCTGTGTCTATGTTCAGTAATATCACTTTGACGGCAAAGAATAAGTCCTTTTCCTGGTCTTTAAAGTGAAATATCTCAACATAAACAAAGGAGGCTGAGAAAAATGTTCATTTTTGATGGAAATATCAGACGGCATTTAAAGGTTTTTGCATCTGGACTCTTCATATACACATTTTCTGATTCTTTTCACCAAGGAAATTTGTTGGCTATATTTTGATAAAATCCTCAAGATCGATTTGCTTGAAGATTGATCAACACACAAAGTTAAATGTGTGTTTATAGAATTATTAAAGACTTCATAAGGCTTCACAAAGCACTTTTATTGACACACAATTGCAGGCTTCGTGGTCTTAAGACATGTTTGTGTCGTGTATGATAATAACTGAATCTAGGTCATGTGGTCGTGCTTGAAGACGACCATTGTAACCCGACTGTACATTTGGTCGGTTGGAGCCATCCAAAATGTGAAGATATTTGGCAACAAAATTAATAAATTTTTCCTATATTAAGAAATAACCTGGTGTATTTATTTTGTTAGATTTATTTTGTGCACTTTAACTTCATATGTTTTATTTGTTTGGTCAACAGAGGAGCATGCATAAATATCAAGCTGAAAACAAGGTCGAAGGAAACCAAATGCACTGCAGTTTCCATTTCCTGCCATTGACCCGTCAATACCACCACAGTTTCCACCCTTACAGTCAACATTTACCCCACTCTTCTTCTTCTTTCTTTTTCGCAAGAAACTACACAAGAATCACACTGTTTTTCATGCTTTATTAAAAGAAAACACTGTATGTACAGATAAAGAAAACACTTCACACTTCACTAAATATTTTACAGTTTTTGTTCCTTGCACATAATCACAGAATTGTTGCAGACATGACATTGGTTTTCACACTTGTTAAATATTAACCACATCATCAAAGTGTGAGAATCAAAGTACTAAGAATGCAAATAAGCACTAATACAGAATAAAAGTCAGACTTTTTATGGTTAGATAGACAAACCTACGTGTCTCCTTAGCTTTAAGCAGGGTGGGAATTACAGGGGGGGTTTGGGAGGAATTGAATTTACACTTGATCCCCTCCCTTAAGGACATCAAAACAAGATGTATGGGGGGTCAGCCTTTTAATAGTAAGAAATAGCTTTCTATGATATCTTAAATAATAATAATTAAAAATGTATAATATAAACATACCTATAACGGATTATACCATTGTGAATGCATGATTGCGGCAATCAATGCTAGGACAAATATCATTCAACAGTCTGAAACTGGCAGTTCTAGAGCGCCGATAGACATCTTAAGTATTTACAAAACATGTTTCTTGTAAAATAGGTGTTTATATCTGCATGTAGCCTAAAAAAGAAAAAATTTGACTCATAATTTGAATAGTTTGACCTGCTGTAACCTCTAAAATAGTGACTAAATATCCCTCAAAACACTGAAAATGTATACATTTTGTTAATAAATTAGATGTAATTTAAATTCATTCATAAATTTGATTCACTGAAGCATGTATTATCAAACTGCCACTGAAAAAAGTTGAACCACCCCCCTCCCCCCTATAAGTCAATGTATAATTTGCACCCTGGCTTCAAGGTAAACGCTGTGTGCTTATTTTAAATCACAACTTTATAAGCAGGAACCTAAGCAGTCAACTTGAAATATCGCCAGTTTAATTTAAAAAACAACACAAAATGAAAATAAGAACAAAACAATCAATGTAGCTGCTATAAACAGAGAGATCAGCATCTGAAACCACAATCGATAGCTCGAATGCTGCATCTAAAAACAGTTTCTGCTGTTTACAAAGGCACTCTCATGAAAGAAAGACAGAGGGAGAGAGAAATAAAAATGTGAAATACAATCCAATGAGCAGAACATCCAGTTCGTCTTTCCTTTTTTATTGTTATTGTTCTTCACCCCTCCGTAGATCAAAGTAAGACCAGTAAACAGGCACTTGATACTGTAAAAAGAGAGAATATGAATCAGTCTATTTGAAATATGGATGGAATAATAGAATCATTTAATTGAAATCCTGCCAAATTGAAAGACGTGATATATGATCTAACATGGTCTCGTGCTCTCTGAGAACTCACCATGGGACTGCAGATGTTGCTCTGTTGCCCAGAGACTGAATATTATGACATCACACAGTAATGTGGGAAGCATAACCATTTATTCTCATAGAACGCTACAGATGGGTTCTGGAGTTTCATTAATTTTCTCCATAGGGAAGTTGATTTTTAACAATAAAAGATAAACCTTGAAAGTTGTGAGCTCTGAGGTTGTTAATTAATTGTATTTGCTTTTGTTCAGCCCATCTGCTCACATTAAATCAACTTATTTTAAAACAATTGTGGAAGTCATGCAGAAAAAGGACTTTACCAGCAAGTATAACCAGATCTTTAGCTCCACCCACTTACATGCAGCCAGAGGCGAACTGGCTATAGGGAGCACCGGGACATTTTCCGGCCACCGTGATTCTGGCCTGCACCCCCCAACACCCAATTTTTGTAAACATCACGCCTCTCTTTTTGTTTTTAAATCCTTAAATGCCACCACCTTATTAGACCTCCTACATGTACAGTTGAAGTCAAAATGATTAGCCCCCTCTGAATTATTAGCACCCTTGTTTATTTTTTTCCCCAACTTCTGTTTAACAGAGAGATTTTCTCAACACATTTCTAATCATAATAGTTTTATTAACATATCTATAATAACTGATTTATTTTATCTTTGTCATGATGACAGTTAATAATATTTTACTAGATATTTTTCAAGACACTTCTATACAGCTTAAAGTGACATTTAAAGGCTTACCTAGGTTAATTAGGTTAACTAGGCAGGTTAGGGTAATTAGGCAAGTTATTGTATAATGATGGTTTGTTCTGTAGACTATCGAAATAAAAATTAGCTTAAAGGGGCTAATAATTTTGTCCTTAAAATGGCTTTTAAAAAAATTAAAAACTGCTTCTATTCTAACCGAAATAAAACAAATAAGACTCTCTTCAGAAGAAAAAACATTATCAGACTGTGGAGAGGTAAGCATGATCGAACACCCAATGAGAGGGGAGAGCATGCTCGGAGCCCGGCGGCTAATCAGCAGGCCAATCAGAAATAATAAATAACACCTGTTTATTCTAGTGATTGGGCCGGAGAGACACCCTTCTTAAGGAGAAAAGGAGCAGCCGGGAGAGAGAGAGGAGAGCACACACACACACACGCAGCTACAGTGTGGTGGTGGCTATTGATTTAAAAATAAAAGATCATATTTACCTGATATCGCCGACCCTGTCTTCTTCTTCCCACAACAAGAACGAACTTTATTACAGTGGTGCCGAAACCCGGGAAGAAGAAGAAACTTCACTGCCAGAATGACCACTCCGTCAAGGCTGCCATTTGCGGAAGCCATCCAGGCCCTCGCGGTCCTCCACCAACAACAACATGATGCGCTGGTGGAAATGAAAAATATCCAAGATCAACGGTTCCAAGTCCTCATGGAGGCCCAGCGGGAGGACCGTGAGCAAATCCGGAGTCTGCTGACCCAGGAGATTCGGCCCGCTCCGACATCTGCCGCCCACCCTCCCATCACTTTCTCCAAAATGGCGTCGCATGACGACCCGGAAGCGTTCCTGGACCTTTTTGAAAAGATGGCGGAGGCGTGTGGCTGGCCGCGGGCCGAGTGGTCGGTAAGAGTCATCCCGCTGTTGTCGGGCGAAGCCCAACTCGCCGCACAGCAATTACCGACCCAAAATCTCCTGGAGTTTGACGACCTGAAGCGAGCCATTCTCCAGCGGGCCGGCCGCAATCCGGAGGAGCAACGCCAGCTCTTCCGTTCGATGGAGTGGACGGAAAGCGGCCGGCCCTTTGTGTTCGCCCAGCAGCTCCGTGATGCCTGCCGCAGATGGCTAGTACAGGATGGCCGGACTGTCGCCCAGATAATGGATGCCGTGGTGCTGGAGCAATTCATCACCCGCCTCCCCTCCCGAACATCGGAGTGGGTCCAGTGCCACCGGCCCAAGGATCTGGAGACGGCCATCCAGCTGGCGGAGGATCACCTGGTGGCGAAGTCCAGGGTCGGCAAAATAACCTCTCTCTTCTCTCCCCCTCTTTCTCTCTCTCTCCCCCGTCCTGTTCCCAGGCCCAGAAAGCGGAGACCGCCCACACCAGCACCCCGAAGGCGGAGCACTGAGGCGGATCCACCGCAGGTCCCACTGGAAGGGGGCGCCTATCAGGACGGAGGGGCGGAGTTTCCACCCCTGGCTGCTTCCCAGACAGCACCAGGTCTCTCTCCGGTTCAATCAGTTGGCCTTGCTGGCCCCGGGGGTATAGTGAGAAGGTCTGGGCCGATGCCTTGGCGCCGCGGGGGCGAGAATATCGCACCAAAAAGCTGCTCCGTGAAGGAGGCGAGTGCGTTGATTCGCGTCCCCGCCATGCCAATCGTCGCCCCTGGTCGCGACGGGCTATACCGGATACCAGTGAGTATAAAAGGGGGTACATATCAAGCTTTGGTGGATTCGGGGTGTAACCAGACCTCCATCCACCAAAGCCTGCTTCAAGACCCGGTATTGGATACGAGCCGCACGGTAAGGGTAAGGTGTGTGCACGGGGATGTAATTCACTACCCGCTAACGGCAATGGATATTCAATTCCGGGGTAAAAAGCATAGCGTAGAGGTAGCGGTTAACCCGCACCTCAAACACCCGCTAATTCTGGGAACCAATTGGCCTGGATTTAATAGATTACTAGGGGTCTTATGTGCGGGTGTTTCTTGGAAGAAGAAATCGCTGGATAGGGGGTGTGTCGTTCAGCTGGGGGAATCTCAAGCGGTGACGTCACGCGCTGACTCAGGGGAAGGGCTGGGAATTTCCCGGTGTAAAGACTTTCCCCTGGAGCAGTCGCGTGACGACACGCTGAGACATGCACTCGAAAGAGTGCAGGTCATAGATGGGAATAACCTCCAGCCTGACCGACCACTCTCCTATCCATATTTTGCGATCATTAATGACAGGGTGTATCGAGTGATCCAAGACGCTCAGACAAAAGAAAATACAACCCAATTATTAGTACCAAAGAGCCGTCGGGAAATGCTTTTCCAGGCGGCTCATTCTAATCCTATGGCCGGACATTTAGGTCAGGCGGCCACATTAAATCGTCTCATGGCCCGATTCTTTTGGCCGGGCATTCACGGTGACGTCAGCAGATGGTGCGCTGCGTGTCGTGAATGTCAGCTGGTAAATCCACCGGCCACCCCAAAAGCGCCATTGCGCCCATTGCCAGTTATGGAGATCCCCTTCGAGAGAATTGGTATGGATCTCATCGGGCCATTAGAGCGATCCGCACGCGGGCACCGGTTTGCATTAGTTCTAGTGGATTATGCAACCCGATACCCGGAAGCAGTAGCGCTCCGCAACATCTCAGCAAAGAGCGTTGCGGAAGCTCTGTTTCGTATAATCTCCCGAGTGGGAATCCCCAAGGAGATTCTCACTGATCAAGGCACCGCGTTCATGTCACGCACCATGCGCGAGCTTTACGGATTATTGGGCATTAAATCAATTCGCACCAGCGTTTATCACCCACAAACAGACGGACTGGTGGAAAGGTTTAATCGCACGCTTAAATCCATGATCCGTAAATTCGTTCACGAGGACGCGAAAAATTGGGATAAGTGGTTAGAGCCCTTGTTATTCGCTGTGCGGGAGGTTCCCCAAGCCTCCACGGGGTTTTCCCCCTTCGAGCTTCTCTACGGCAGACAGCCCCGTGGGGTTTTGGATGTCGTTAGAGAGGCTTGGGAGGACGAGCCTTCAAACAGTAAGAATGAAATTCAATATATTCTGGACCTTAGAGCAAAACTCCACACACTGGGGCGGCTCTCTACGGAGCATTTGCTAAAGGCCCAGGATGACCAACGCCGGCGTTATGACAGGGGCACTAGACTACGCAGATTTTCACAGGGAGATAAAGTCCTTGTACTGCTACCCACTTCCAGCTCTAAATTACTCGCCAAGTGGCAAGGGCCGTTTGTGGTCACACGACGAGTCAACGATCTCGATTATGAGGTAGTGCGTTCGGACAGGGCTGATTCACGTCAGATTTACCACATTAATCTGCTGAAGCAGTGGAGGGAGCCGGAGGAGGTGATGCTCGCTACGCTTATTAACAACGAGGATGACCTGGGACCAGAGAGCACGGGCCGACAGCGGCCGGGCGCTCTGGTCACCGGCGGTGACCATCTCTCAGCGAGCCAGCTCATCGATATCCGGCACCTCCAACGTGAGTATTCTGACGTGTTCTCACCCCTGCCCGGTCGTACTAACTTGATCCAGCACCATATCGAGACCGAACCGGGCGTGGTCGTTAGGACCCGGCCGTATCGCCTACCTGAACACAAGAAAAAAGTGATTCAGGAAGAATTGAGTAATATGTTGAAAATGGGTGTAGTAGAAGAATCCCACAGCGACTGGGCCAGCCCGATCGTCTTGGTACCCAAGACTGATGGTTCGGTCCGGTTCTGTGTGGATTACAGGAAAGTCAATGCTGTGTCGAAATTCGACGCATATCCAATGCCGCGTATTGACGAGTTGCTCGACCGGTTAGGTGCTGCTCGATATTACTCGACGTTGGATTTGACAAAGGGTTATTGGCAGATCCCCTTATCTCCAATATCCCGCGAAAAAACAGCCTTCACAACGCCGTTTGGATTGCACCAATTTGTGACGCTTCCGTTCGGGCTGTTCGGGGCACCGGCTACGTTTCAGCGTCTGATGGACAAAATACTCGGCCCTCACTCCGCATATGCCGCTGCTTATTTAGATGACATCATCATTTTCAGTAATGATTGGCAGCGGCATATGCAACACCTGAGGGCAGTACTGTCAGCGCTGAAGCGGGCCGGGCTCACGGCCAACCCGAAGAAGTGCGCAATTGGGCGAGTGGAGGTAAGGTATCTGGGCTTCCACTTGGGTCACGGGCAGGTGCAGCCCCAAATTGATAAGACTGCAGCTATTGCAACCTGTCCGAGACCTAAGACCAAAAAGGAGGTGAGACAGTTTTTGGGACTGGCAGGATACTATAGGCGTTTTGTTCCTAATTATTCGGCCCTCGTCAGCTCATTGACTGATCTCACTAAAAAGGAGGGACCAGATACCGTCCAATGGTCGGAGCAGTGCCAACAGGCCTTCTCAAAGGTAAAGTCTATACTTTGCGGGGGGCCGCTATTGCACGCTCCTGATTTTGCTCTCCCCTTTCTATTACAGACGGATGCGTCCGATCGGGGTCTGGGGGCAGTTCTCTCCCAGGAGGTGGCAGGAGTGGAACGGCCGGTGCTGTACATTAGCCGAAAACTCAGTAAGAGTGAGGCTAAGTACAGCACCATAGAAAAGGAGTGTTTGGCTATAAGGTGGACCGTTCTCACTCTGCGCTATTACCTCCTGGGCAGGGAATTCGTCCTCTGTTCAGATCATGCTCCTCTCCAGTGGCTCCACCGCATGAAGGATACCAACGCGCGGATCACCCGTTGGTATCTAGCGTTACAGCCTTTTAAATTCAAGGTGGTCCACAGGCCGGGTGCACAGATGGCGGTAGCCGACTTCCTCTCCAGGGCGGGGGGGAGGAGGGCTGCAGGCCGGACGGCTCCCCGGCCTGAGGCGGGCGGTGGGGGTATGTGGAGAGGTAAGCATGATCGAACACCCAATGAGAGGGGAGAGCATGCTCGGAGCCCGGCGGCTAATCAGCAGGCCAATCAGAAATAATAAATAACACCTGTTTATTCTAGTGATTGGGCCGGAGAGACACCCTTCTTAAGGAGAAAAGGAGCAGCCGGGAGAGAGAGAGGAGAGCACACACACACACACGCAGCTACAGTGTGGTGGTGGCTATTGATTTAAAAATAAAAGATCATATTTACCTGATATCGCCGACCCTGTCTTCTTCTTCCCACAACAAGAACGAACTTTATTACACAGACATACTGTGAAAATTTCCTTGCTCTGTTAAACATAATTTGGGAAATATTTATAAAAGAAAAAAAAATTCAAAAGGGGGCTAATAATTCTGACTTCAACTGTATGTGGTCCTGGTAGGTCTCTAAGGTCTCCTGATCAGTTTATACTTTCAGTACCAAGGTCCCGGTGTAACAAGCGAAGTGGGCATTGGGCTTTTTCTGTTATCACCCCAAAACTTTGAAACGGGCTTTCACTCCACACCAGACACGCTCCAACTCTATCTGTTTTTAAAAAGCTTCTGAAACTGCATCTTTGTTCTTTAACATTTGAGCCTTTTTAATGTCGAGAGGTTTGCCTTATGTTTAAATTGTTATGTATGTGATGTAGGACTTTTTAAAATTAGTATTGATTGTGTTCAGCACTTTGAGCTGCACTAACTAACATTGTTTGGACAAACCCACCGATTCAGCTAAAATTTGTGATTAAAATGTTAAAAATCAACCCAACACTGAGTTTGTCCATATTTGATCCAAAGTTGTGTTCTTTTTCAAATATTTCCCAAGTACAGTTTAACTGAATGTTGTTTGTGAGATATCTCACCAACTCATGACAAAATCTTAGCACAGGCTCTTTGGAAATATATGCCTCAGACTACATTTTTGGGCAACAATACACGTTACTTACGCCCCATTCACACGGGGCTTCAGCTTCAACGCTTCCCATTCACTTTGAATGGGTGACGTCAGGCGTTGCCGAACTGCATTGTGGATCCGTCGGCGCCGCTTCAGAGGCATTGCTCGCTGCAGAAGTTGGGACATGCTCAACTTTTCAAGCGCCGACGGAAGCGTCAGCCAATCAGATCGCTGTATGCAAATACACCAGCTCCAACAGTGGCCTATTGCTGACTAATTTCATTGGCTGACGCTGCTATGACGATAGCGTCAGCCCCAACTTCAGCCACGCCCTCTGTCAAGCGTTGACGCTGAAGCCCCGTGTGAATGGGGCGTTAGAGCAGTGTTTCTCAACCAAGTTCCTGTAGGACCACCAGCTCTGCACATTTTCCCTGTCTCCATAACCAAACACAGCGGATTCAGATCATCAGCTCATTAACAGAAACTGAAAGACCTGTAATGGGTGTGACAGACCAAGGAGTCATTCAAAACATACAGTGCTGGTGATACTCCAGGAAGTGGTTGAGAAACACTGACTTAGAATACACTCTTGGAAATAAAGGTACAAAATCTGCCACTGGGATGCTAATTTTCAAAAGGTATACTTACAGTGTACAGTACAGTTGGACATTAGTACCTTTAAGGTTCACTTTTGTACTTTTTAAGGTACATTTTTGTAATTTTTAGGTAATAATATGTCTCTTTAAGCACCTGTTAGGAAATAACTATACCTTTTTGAAAAGGTACCGCCTCAGTGACAGATTTTGTACTTTTATTTCTGAAAGTGTCTCTTTTGTTGTATGTTTCAGATACACATCCTTCTTGTAAATATCCACGAAAAGGCTGGGCTTGTTGTACAGATCACCTAGCGAACCACTGATACCACTAAACCCAATAGTGTTGTCAAAAGCAAAAGTAAAAGAAAAGTGCATTGTGTACACAGTTTTACCTTGACTTCACATAGCTTTTATCTTTTTTTTGTGAAACCAAAGGTTCACCAAACCTAAACCCAACCGTTCTACATCACAAGCACAAGTGAACTACATGCAAATTGACCATGCCAAAAAAGTAGTCCATGGAGATAGACAGATGAGGCAAACGTATTAGTTTACACATAATAGACACTGTTAAGTTGTTTGTGTTATTAATTTGTCATTGTGCAAAGAACTGCATAAAAATAGACCTTTATTTGTCAATAATATGCCACTATAAAATATCATTAGTGTGAAAGGAACTAAAAAATGTCTTCATTATGCCCCTTAGCATTAATTTTACCCAAAAGATTGTGCAGTCAAACGTATGTTGAAGTATGTTTTGGTGGTTTAACAAAAATGTAGATTAAAGCACAAATTTCCAATGAGCTTTTGTTGCAGCATTGATTCTTTCTTGATACTACCATATTTGGGGTATTAAATAGATTGAAGTTATGATGGTATCTTTGAGTATGAACCTATGTTCCATATTACTCACCCACTGGAGGGATCCTCGGGACGAGCCAGTGCTTCCTTCTTCCTCCTCCACATGCTCATGCTCCTCTCCTTCACTATGTGGAGTCTGATGGATGACCCTTCGCTCTGAGGAACATACAGACACATTGAGAATTAGAGCTATAAGTGTATCAGATGACATTTAGAACCGGTCAAAAATAAATCACATTCAGAACTAAATCTGTATTTGTTCAAGTCTATCTTCATTCCAGATATCTCTGTTAATTATTACTTTAAAAATGAAAGCAGAACTGGGTAGGATTGAACTGGGATTATTTACAAAGCTTAATTTATTACTGAATACAAATTATATATATATATAAAAAAAATAGTTATACATTTGAGGTAATGCATTCTAACTACTTTTTAAATACATATACATATTCATTCTTCAAGATGAAGGTGTCTAAGGTAAGGAAATCTGATTATTTATATGTGTTTGAATTTGTCTGACTAGTAAATAATGTGATAGCTAATGTGGGGCCAGCCGTGGTCAATCATAAGCATGTGATCCTCTCGAAATTAGTTTATAAATGAACTTCACTTATAATTATCTTAACTGCCACTGCACATTAATCAAATATGGACTTTAAATATATTTACAGATGGAAGTTTCTTTCTTTCCTGACAGATAAAAAATCTTCCAAATAAGTCAGGTAGGCCGATTCAGTGTGCATGACAGCAAGTCTAGACTGCAAGTGAGCAATGTGAAGCAACAAAAGTACACTGTTCCCATTATAAATCAACCGCAAGCAGGACTGCATATATAGAGAACTGTTCAAGGTTTTGCCCGCAAACTATGCCTAGGCTTACTGCAACAAACCTTAACACCAACTAAAGTAAGTAAAAACCAACGCCAGCTAAACAAAGCACTACTGAGAAAAATCAGAAAACTGAGAAAAACTTCAGTCAAATGACAAAAAAATAAAATACAAGTAACTTTGTTTCTACTATATGTTTCTATACATACCATTGCATGAGATATTATAGATTATAATATACAGTTGAAGTCAAAAGTATTAGCCCCCCTGAATTATTGGCACCCCTGTTTATTTTTTTCCCCAATTTCTGTTTAAAGGAGAGGAGATTTTTTTTCAGCACATTTCTAATCATAATAGTTTTAATAACTCATTTCTAATAACTGATTTATTTTATCTTTGTCATGATGACAGTAAATAATATTTGACTAGATATTTTTCAAGACACTTCTATACAGCTTAAAGTGACATTTAAAGGCTTAACTAGGTTAATTAGGTTAACTAGGCAGGTTAGGGTAATTAGGCAAGTTATTGTATAACAATGGTTTGTTCTGTAGGCTATCGAAAAAAATATATAGCTTAAAGGGGCTAATAATTTTGGCCTTAAAAAGGTTTTTAAAAAATTTAAAACTGCTTTTATTCTAGCCAAAATAAAACAAATAAAACTTTCTCCAGAAGAAAAAATATTATCAGACATACTGTGAAAAATTCCTAGCTTTGTTAAACATAATTTGGGAAATATTTAAAAAAAAAAAAAAAATTATATAATAAAATAATAATTTTATATATATAAACATCACTTTAATCACTTTGTTGTAAAGATGCTATTGGTTAAATGCCGGCAAAGTAGAACACAGAAGCAGCTTGAAGCAGAAAGCGGGAGTATGTCTGCAGTCTGTAGGTATTATAAAGTTGATGACGACAAAATTGCCATAGCAATCTGTGAGATATGTAAACTTGGTATTGCTTTTAAGCTGAGGTGTTATTTGTTTTTATATAAATTTTTTAAAATATTTACTGTTGCACTAAAGTCAAAAAGTGAAGAATTTATGTTATTTATTTGAGTTGTTAAATGTTAAAATATTAAAAAATAAGGAACATCCTGCAACTGTTTCTTCGCTTTTTTTTTTTTCTTTTCTTATCTACTATAGAAGTATCGAATCGGGTTTTGGTATCAGTAGATACTCAAAATCAAATGACTCAGATTCGGACTTGAGGGGAAAAAAACTGTACATAATCGTACTTAATTAAAATATATACACTGCTGAAAAAAAAATAAAGGGAACACTTGGAGTTACATTGTGCAGTGTATATTAAATATTAGGTCACACATTATTTTGATGGTCCGTTTGTTGAATTTAAGTTAAATTGTATCTACATGCCAACTAATTCTCATTAGATTATAAGTACTGTAGACTGTTCAGTTGGGGTTGGGGTTGGGAATAGGGATAGGGTTAGGTTTAGGGTTGACATGTACTTGCAAAGTTTCTTATAGTCAGTTAAATGTCTGTTGAAGGAGCATATCAACAGATATTAAGCAGAGAGTCTACTAAAACTCGAATGGACCATCAAAATAAAGTATTACCAATTTGTTTTTTAATTATTAAAAAGAAAAAAAAACATGTTTTAGAAATGTATTGTAACTTTGTTGTCAATTTTAACTATTACTTTTAAAATTTATAAATTGTAATTTGTTTTATATAAAACCAAATGTTTTAGAAACATTTTCAAGTCGCTGAAGTCTTTCAATTTGTTCAAGTCCTTGAAATAAATGTCAACTGTTACATTTGAAAGTTCTAAAAGCTAAAGGTTGTAATAATCTCACCAGTTGCATTTCCTGTGCGAGGGGCTGAAACGTGACAGGCTTTGACATAAAGCACTCGCTCACACAGCAACATTGTGACATAGGCTACATAATTTTTCATATTACATGCACTTGCATCATACAGTAGTCAGAAAGTGTGTGCAGATGTTTGCATGACAGTGTGCTGTTGTGCCAGTAGGAAAAAATCTCAAATTTGTTCAACACATAAATAAAAAGATAAATGTGCTTTCAGGATTGAACTTAAGTGGTGTACACGCTAAAAATGCTGACAAACTCAAGGATGGGCTAATTTTTATTTAATTTATACAATTGAAAGTCAGAATTATTAGCCCTCCTGGATTATTAGCCCATTTTCCCCCTCAATTTCTGTTAAATGGAGAGATTATAATATATATAGTTTTATATAACATAATAGTTTTCATAACTCAATTCTGATTTCTTTTATCTTTGCCATGGTGACAGCACATAATATTTCACTAGATATTTTTCAAGATACTAGTATTCAGCTTAAATTGACATTTAAAGGCTTATTAATTAGGCAAATTGGGGTAATTAGGGAACTCATTGTATAACAATGTTTTTTTTCTGTACAGAAATAGAATTATGCAAAAGTATATGCATGAGCACTTTGCATATGCAGGACTTTTGCCAGCTCAGGTGCGTAGTGGAAAGTAAACAGCAAAAGGTGCGGATATCAATAATAAAAATGTATTTATCAGCAAATGTTTACCAAATGTTTATTAAAAATGCCTTAAATGTTTAGTTTACAATACCTATAGTTTTGCTTTACCAGTTGTTTTGTATTATAGAACTTAATAATGAATGTTTTTGAGTTTCTTTAAGCATAAGCTTTTAAATGATGATTCTTGTTTTTCAATATGGAAATTATTTATAAAATCACTTTGCCTTTCCTGTAATATTTATTTTCTTGATATTGTAAAAAAGAAGGAGTTGTCCAACACTCATGTACCTTTTTTATGAGAACAATTGTGTACCTTCATTTCAATTGTACCATAAAAGGTACAGAACAGTATCATAAGAGGTCTTTTCTGTATCACATAAGGTACAACATTTACAAAGATACAAAACTGTTACTTAAGGAACATTATTTGGACCACCATGTACCTTTTTTCTAAGAGTGTAGACAATTTAAAAAATATTGCTTAAGAGGGCTAGTAATAACTTAAAATGTTTTTTAAAAAAATTTAAAACCGCTTTTATTAGTCAAAATAAAACAAACAAGACTTTCTCCAGAAGAAAAAATGTTATAGGAAATACTGTGGAAAAAAAATTTATAAAATAAAATTCACCAGAGGGCTAAAAATTTTGACTGACTGTATTACACTTTTTAACCCAACAGTTTGGACATATTTGACCCAACATTTAGTTAGTACATCCCAGCATTTTTGAGTGTAAAAAGCCTAAGAATTAATACTGACCCTTTAATAAGCTACAACGTTGCAGCAAAAACTGAAGTACTGTGCGCTGCAGATGATAAAACAGTGCAGTAAACATGCATGTGGTCTCAGTATAGAAGTGTACCTGTTTTTTTACAGTTCTTCATCTTGCAGATGCTGAAGGCCAAACAGAGGGTCAGCAGGCCGATGGCGGAGCCCAGAGATAAAGGCAGGATGTGATCTGGCAGTGGGTTTGAGAGGCTTTTCGTAGTAGTTTGATGCTGATCAGAAACTTCAGGTAAAATAATAGATTGAATTACATGAATTGAAATTGACTTGATTAATCATGGACTTTTAGTGTCGGGGTTTGTATAAAAACATGATTTTGTGACAGAAGAATATTACCATTATTAGATGTTGTTTCTAGTTCACTAATGCTGATGGATACATTTGTTCCAGTGCCGTTCTTCTTTTCCAGGACTGGTATATCTTGAGTCACTTCACAAACATAATGACCTGTATTATTATTCAGTATGTTTGTGATGTGGAGAGTTGAACAGCTCTGGTTTTGACGCTCTTGGAGATCCTGCTTTGGATCTGACAGTTTTGTCTCATTGATGTACCAAAAAACTTTAACACTGTGTGGTAATTGATTCCAGCAGCAGCTGATTTGAGCAGATTCTCCTTCATTCACAGTGATGCTGGATGGACTCTGAGTCACAGATAAAAACTCACTCAAACCTGCAAAGAGAAGCAAAAACACAAACATTGATTTTGTAGACTCCTGTCCGCTAAAGCATGCACTCTAAGAAATGCTGGGTTGTTGTAGGCTAAATTGGGTCAAATATGAACAAACCCAATATTGGTTAATTTTATTGATTAACACACTGATTGGGTTTGTACATATTTGACCCAACAACATACCAGCATTTTCTTCCCATTCTTCCTATTTCCCATTATTACACTCTAAAAAACTCCTGCATTTTATTAACCCAACATATGTCAAATATGGACAAACCCAGAGTTGGGTTAATTGTTTTCAGTACATTTTAATTACACTTTTTGACCCTATGGTTGGGTTTGTCCATATTTTATCGAATGTTGGGTTAGAACAACCCAGAATTTTGTAGCATCAGAGAATTTTCCATTACAATAAGCAGTCACACTTTACAATAAGGTTTTATTAGTTAATATACAGTTGAAGTCAGATTTATTAGCCCCACTTAGAATTTTTTTCTTTTTTAAATATTTCCCAAGTTGTGTTTGTTAGAGCAAGGAAGTTTTCACAGTATCTCTGATAATATTTTTTCTTCTGGAGAAAGTCTTATTTGTTTTATTTTGGCTACAATAAAAGCAGTTTTTAATTTTTTAAAAGTCATTTTAGGGACAAAATTATTAGCCCCTTTAAGCTATATTTTTTCGATAGTCTACAGAACAAACCATCATTATACAATAACTTGCCTAATTACCCTAACCTGCCTAGTTAACCTAATTAACCTTG
Source organism: Danio kyathit (assembly GCA_903798195.1). Taxonomy (NCBI): domain Eukaryota; kingdom Metazoa; phylum Chordata; class Actinopteri; order Cypriniformes; family Danionidae; genus Danio; species Danio kyathit. The sequence goes on from LR812539.1 coordinate 12,251,624, forward strand.
TTAAGCCTTTAAATGTCACTTTAAGCTGTATAGATGTGTTTAGAAAAATATCTAGTAAAATATTATTTACTGTCATCATGGCAAAGATAAAATAAATCAGTTATTAGACATGAGATATTAAAACTATTATGTTTAGAAATGTGTTGAAAAAATCTTCTCTGCGTTAAACAGAAATTGGAGAAAAAAATAAACAGGGGGGCTAATAATTCTGACTTCAACTGTATATACTTATATGAACTAATAATGAACAATACTTGTACACCATTCATTAATCATAGTTCAACATTTACTAATGCTTTATTAACATCCAAATTCATGTTTGTTATCATGACACATTGTGAGTTAACATGGACTGACAATGAATAACTATGCTACCCCACATGAACAAATACTGTAGGAAAACTATTGTTCATTGTTTGTTTATGTTAGTAATTGCATTAACTAACATGAACTAATACAACCTTATTGTAAAGTGTTACCCAATACGCAAATTAAATAAAAATTTGTTAAAATCATGTGTAATAAAAACGTCTTTTTTTCATTATTACTCTAAATAATATCGGTTTTATTAACCCAAGATGGGGTTTAATATGGGCTAACCAAACATTGATATTAAATGATACTTTTAAACTTTTTACTACTTATTATTGCATTTGTATCATACGGTAGTCAGAAAGTGTGTGCAGATGTTTGCATGACAGTGTGCTGTTTGATCAACACAAAAATAAAAAGATAAATTTGTTTTCAGGAATGAACTCAAGTGGTGTACACGCTAAAAATCTGGGGATTTCATAACACATTTTATTTAGCCCAAATTTCAAATATTGACAAACTCAATCATGGGTCAAATTTTTAGTTCAATTTATATTACACTTTTAAACCTAACAGTTGGGTTTGTACATATTTGAATCAACGTTGGGTTATAACAGCCCAGAATTTCTTAGAGAGCAGCTTCCAGGATTTTTTCCCAATTACAGTAATAAAGTGAAATTATAATTAAAATCATGTCTAAAAAAAATTTGTTATTACACTATAAAAAATGCCTGGTTGTAGTAACCCAACATTAAATGTAGTCAAATGTGGACTAACACCGTAATTTTATTTTCCATTAAATTTAAATACTTTTACTTTTAACCCAATGGTTAGGTTTTCCATTTTTTACCCAATGTTAAGTTGAGACAAGCCAACATTTCTTAGAGAGTAGCTTCAAGAAATTTTCCATTACAGTAAGAAAATTAATTAAAAAAAATAGTTTAAATGATGTGTAAAAACTGTGGGGTTTTCCTCACATTATTGCACTCTAAAAATGTCTTGTTGTATTAACCCGACATTGGGTCAAATGTGGACTAACACTGTTTTGTTTTGTTTTTTCAATTAAATTTAAAATATACTTTAAACCAAATGATTGGGTTTGTCCATTATTGACCCAATGTTGGGTTAAGACAATCTAGCATTTCTTAGAGAGTAGTTTTCATGATTTTTATTCCATTAGAGTAAGAAAAGTGAATTAAAAATAGTTTAAATATTTTTTTCATTATTACACTGTAAAAATGCTTGGTTGTATTGGGTCACATCTAGCCAAACCCAACATCGGGTCATCATGTGTACAAACCTTTTTTTCTGTTTTTCCACCATTATTACAGTCTAAAAAATGTTGGGTTGTAATAACCCGACATTGGGTCAAATGTTGACCTACACCTACACCTTGGGTTAATTCGTTTTTTCAGTTAAATTTAAGATATACTTTTAAACAAATGGTTGGGATTGTCCATATATGACCCAATGTTGGGTTAATACAACCCAGCATTTTTTAGAAAGTATATTCAAGGACATCTTCATTAAATAGAAAAAGAGTTTAAATTGTTTTTTGCTTTTTTTTCATTATTACACTCTAAAACACTGGGTTGTAAATTTAGACTAAACCAACATTGAGTAAGTTTTTTGTCATTTATCTGTAAATTATATTTTTTAATCCAGTTGTTGGATTTCTCCATATTTGAACCAACACTGAGTCAAAACAACCCAGCATTTTTCAGAATGTTATTATTATCATTTTGCGAAATTGATTTTGAAGGCTACTCTTTAAGGAAAAATGCATTGCTTATTAAAAATAAAATGTGCATCATAATGGTGTGAAACCATGTACATAAAACCCCATTGTTGTGGATAAAAATGTCAAATATAGTATGAGATAACAAAATCAATCAATCAATTGAAATATTTTAACATGAACTGCGTGTGCCAATAATGTCTACTAATGTTACTGAGTGACCTCATTTTTATTTTTTTTTAATTTGTTGTAAATGTAGAAATCTTTCACTGACTCTAATAGTATTATTAGATACTACCTGTTATTTTAATTCATTTCAATTTTTAATTCAGTGTGGTTCATTCCAGTTTGATTCTTTGTATTTGTTTTGTAAAATTCAGTGTCTGAATAATAAAAAAATCTACATTTGAGTTAGTTAGTTAGTTAGTTAGTTAGTTAGTTAGTTAGTTAGTTAGTTAGTTAGTTAGTTAGTTAGTTAGTTAGTTAGATACTTATTTATACAGAAGGAAATTCAGGCATCTAATAGCATCCAATGCATAACATGCACAAAAAAAAACATAAACACACATTCACTCCAAATACAGAAAAAAAGAGAGTAGCTTTAAGGAATTCTCCTTTAATAAAAAAGTAAAAAATCATGTGTAAAAATTAGTTCTGTTTTTAAAAAAAAATATTATTACACAAAATGTTTTTATTAATCCAACATAGCGGTCAAATGTGGACTTACCCAACAATAGATTAATTTTTTCAATTAAAATTGAATGCCACTTTTTAACCCAGTGGATGAGTTTGTATATATTAGAACCAACGTTGGGTTAAGATAGAACGTTAGAACCAATGTTGGGTTCTTAGCTTGAAGGAATTTTCCATTACAGTAAAAAAAAAAAAAAACATAGACAAACATTCAATCCAAATACAGAAGGAAAAAAAGACTATTAAAATTATTACACCGCAAAAAATGATTTTCTTACTTAGATTTTTTGTCTTTTTTCTAGTCCAAATATCTAAAAACCCTTAAATCAAAAAGAATTTTCTAAACAAGCAAAACATATTGTCTTGTTTTCAGAAATAATATGCCAAATGTGAATTTTTCCTTAAAACAAGCTAAATAATCTGCCAATGGGGTAAGCAACATAAATTTATGTCAAAAGGAAAAACAAGATTATTTTGCTTACGCCACTGGCAGATTATTTTGCTTGTTTTAAAGAAAAACTCACTTGATTTTGACACATTATTTCTGAAAACATGTGTTTTGGTTGTCTAGAAAGTTTTTCTTGATTTAAGAATTTTTAGATATTTGGACTAAAAACAAGACACCCCATCTGGTCACACTTTATTTTGATTGTCCGTTTGTTGAATATAAGTTACATTGCATCTACATGTCAATCAATTCTCATTTGATTATAAGTAGACTGTTAGGATGGGGTTAGGGTTGGGTTTGTGTAAGTTGACATGTACTTGCAAAGTTTCTTATAGTCTGTTAAATGTCTGTTGAAGGAATGTTAAATGTCAGTATCAACAGATTTTTAAGCAGACAGTCTACTAATACTCAAGTGGACCGTCAAAATAAAGTGTTACCAAAAATCTAAGTAAGAAAAGCATTTTTTTGCAGTGTACTGCATACCAATGCCATATACATCTAAGTCTACACTAAAATACTGGTTTTCACAAACGAAGCAGTTAAAACAAGTGAAAGCGTTTAACACTGTCCATGCTGTCAGGGGGTTGACGGTAAAAAAGTGTATACACTGTAAAACCCAACAGTAAACTTTATCAAATGAAATAAGTGCAGTTAACTCAAAATTGACTGGACGTTCATTCTACTCATTTGAAAAGAGTTTTGAACTGGTTGAAGGTAAAGAGTTAATAAAATACCTCATTACTTCAACCTTAATGGAGTAAGTTCACAGTACTCATATAGATTAGTCTTTGAACTCAAATATAGCAATCAGTTTCCTCAAATAGTTTGAGTTGCCTTAACTTATTGGGTTTTACAGTACTCAGTTGGTTTGAGTTCTCTTTATTTATTGGGTTTTACTGTGCTCAAATTGCTTCATTTACTCCAATGGATTAAGTTCACAGTACTCATTAGGATTCGTTTTTGAACTTAAATGGTTTGTTGCAATCGGTTTGCTCAAATGGTTTGAGTTACCTTAACTTTTTGGGTTTTACAGTGTAGTATTATAACAAAGCAGAAGAAAGTTTCATAATTTGGAGCACAATTCTGCTGATTGGTAACATGACAGCTATTTATTTTTTTTAAATGACAAGTTAGACCATTATACTGTTCATGTTAATGGCCAATTCTTAACAAGTCTTTTATTGCAAATGTAAAATAATCCAAAATGCATCATAAACGTCATCTTCTGAGAGCAGGAAGTTATTTCTGAGTTATTTTATGATATACTAATACTGAACAGTGTCTTCCAGGATCATTTTCCAGTCATGAAGTTGTTTCTTACCTCTGAAATAAAGGCATGACATGAGGAGCCCGAACAGGAGTCTGGAGGAAAACTTCATTTCTGAGCGGCTGCTGAGAATCTGAACAGTGCTCTACTCCCACATCTCAAGCTGACACAACAGACACACACACACTCGTACTTTCTGATTTTCACCCCCACAGCACTAATTTTGTCACTAAGCCACAGAACACTGATCTCACAGTGGAACCGCCCCGGACACACTGAGTACAACCACACACAACTACAAACAGCAAAAAGACCCATGCACACACACAAAACATTATCATCACTGATGCATTTTCAGAATTAGCTGACAGTCACTGCTAACCAATAAGAGTCTGCAAACAAGCTATGATACAGGAAGTGACATCGCAGATCTGATCAACACACCTAAAACTTCCTGGCAGAATCACAGAACTGAAACAATGCTTTCCAGCACATAAACTCTCTCTTCTTCAACAGCAGACATTAGGTGTGTGTTTTCTTCAGTGTTCATTGTCAGTCACTGGAACTTCCTCAGTGTCCACAAAAGTCTCTTTTTCTTCATGATTTTCCTGTTTTTCATTTTCTGTTGCAGCAGTAACTTCAGCTTTCTCTTTGTTCCTCCTTTCTTACTCCTGTTCAGAAACTTTTTCACCTTGTTTTACCTCTTCAGTTTTGTTCATCTGTGTTTCTTCAACCTCCAGGTCTTCATTCGGTCCTTCTCCTGACTCTACAGCATCATCATCTGCTTTACATTGAGGGAAAATGCATACATTTTTTAAATTAAATAGCTGAAAATATTGGAGTCTACTTAATTTCCTGCAAGTTATTTGTTTCTCTGTTTTTTTTTTAAATCTCACATTTCATGGTTATATACATATATATACAGTATGTAGTTGAAGTCAGAATTATTACCCCCCCCCCCCCCCCCCCTTTAATTTAATTTATTATTTTTTTTAAATATTTCCCAAATTATGTTTAACAGAGCAAGAAAATATTCACAATATGTCTGATAATATTTTTTCTTCTGGAAAAAGTCTTATTTGTTTTATTTCGACTAGAAAAAAAGCAGTTTTTATCTTTTTAGGTCAAAATTATTAGCCCCTTTAAGCTATATTTTTGTTCGATAGTCTACAGAACAAACCACTGTTATACAATAACTTGCCTAATTACCCTAACCTGCCTAGTTAACCTAATTAACCTAGTTAAGCCTTTAAATGTCACTTTAAGCTGCATAGAAGTGTCTTGAAAAACATCTAGTAAAATATTATTTACTGTCATCATGGCAAAGATAAAATAAATCAGTTATTAGAGATGAGTTAATAAAACAATTATGTTTAGAAATATGTTGAAAAAATCTTCTTTCCATTAAACAGAAATTGGGGGGAAAATAAACAGGCGAGCTAATAATTCATGGGGGCTAATAATTCTGACTTGAACTGTATATGTATTCTCATTTTTTTAACACATCTATAGTTATGCGGTGGCACAGAGTTAGACCTCTTTCTTGACTTCATGCCATCACTTTGTTGCAGAGAAATATAGTTGAAACCAAAAGTTTACATAAACTGTCTGATGGTAAAATATTTGATGGTAAATCACACTAAACGTTTACTATTTTAGGTCCATAGGATTAACCTAAATCATTTACATTTGCTGAATGCCAGATTAATGAGATAATTTTTTTTTTTGGAGAATTTTTTATTAATTTCTAGACAGTCAAAAGTTTACATACATTTCCTTGGTATTTTTTTAGCTTTGCTTTTAAACTGTATAACTTTGGTCAAATGTTTTGGGTATCCTTCCACAAGCTTCTCACAATAGTTTGAAGGAATTTTGGCCCATTCCTCCTGACAGAATTGGTGTAACTGAGTCAGATTTGTAGGCTGTCTTGCTCGCACAAGCTTTTTCAACTCTGCCCACAAATTCTCTATAGGATTGAGTTCAGGGCTTTGTGATGGCCACTCCAAAACATTCACTCTGTTGTCCTTAAAGCACATTTTAACTAATTTGGCAGTATGCTTAGGGTCATGGTATGTTTGGAAGACCCATTTGTGGCCAAGTTTTAATTTCCTGGCTGATGTCTTGAGATGTTGCTTCAGTACACAGTTCTACATAATGTTCTTTCTTCATGAGGCCATCTATGCTGTGAAGTGGACCAGTCCCTCCTGCAGCAAAACAGCTCCACAACATGATGCTGCCGCCCCCATACTTCACAGTTGGGATGGTGTTCCTAGGCTTGTAAGCTTTCCCCTTTGTCCTCCAAATGTAACACTGGTCATTATGGCCAAACAGTTCAATCTTAGTTCCATCAGACCACAGGACATGTCTCCAAAAATTATTCTTTTTGCCAGTGTAATTTAGCAAATTGTAATCTGGCTTTATTGTTGATTCTGGCTTGTTAATTTTTCCATGTTGTCACACAAGGAAGCAGTGTGTTTGAGGTTTTCCTTAAATACGATTCTACAGTTGTGCCTCCAATTAACTCAAATGTTGTCAATTAGCCAATCAGAAACTTCCAAAACCTTGACACCATCATCTGAGCTTTTTCAGAGGCATAATAATCTTATTGTATGTAAACTTGACTTTCAAGAAAAGTTATAACAATTTCTCAAAAAATATCTCTCTCATTATTCTGCTATTAAGCATAACAGAAACAAATTTAATAATCCTAACTTATCTAAAAGAGAAAAGTTGTCACATTAACATCTAACTTTTTTTAAAATGGTTATGTGCCTTTTTATGCATTGTATGTAAACTTCTGGTTTCAACTGTATATATGATTAACACACACACACAGACATACATGTTCCACCCCACCTTACTTGACATATACAATTGAAAGAATTTCAATAAATTAAAAGAACATAACTAATACTATGAATAAACAGTACTTATAAACAAGGCAATTAAGTAAGTCCTTCTGTTGACTTTTGGGTCAAAAATGACCCAAGCACCAAATTAACAGCGGTTAATTTGTGGTTAATTTGCGATGACTTTTCCTAAAACTACCCAAACATTAGAAAAACTTGAAAAATTAGAAAAATTTCCATAAAAAAAAAAAATCAGGCATATAAATGGGGCCGGCAATGAAGCAAAGGCCATGGTGGCTGTGTCAATGCACGGATTCGCGTTCTTGTGTTGACCGGTCGGTCTTGCAGGTTACCTTGGAAGAACAAACTCGAACTGCGAGAACAGAACGCATATGAGAAATGAGATGCTGCTAGCTTCCTGTTGATCTTCCCGATGACCTTCACACGAAAACAATTTCAACTTAAATAAAATTGCGATTTTTTTCTTCAGTGAAAATGTGTAAATATTCAAGTACAAGGATAAATGTGTAAATATTCAAGTAAGGAAACGCCTCGTACCACCAGTGGGTTGTGGGGGCCCCCTAGTGGCGGCGGGGCCCTAAGCAGCCGCTTAGTTTGCTTATAGGGAGGGCCGGCTATGACAGGGACTATAAAGACAGCACACACACACACACATTGTTGCTGAGTCTTGTTATACGTTACTGTGAACATTACAACGCGTTTCCCTTGCCTAGTCTTGCTGTGTACCGATCTTTGCTTTGCTTTGCTTTGTTTATTCATGTCTGCTGCCTGCCTTTGACCATCTGCCTGTTTATCGACCACGACTCTTTATTGCCCGTATAAATCTGTTTGCTCCTGTGTTGATTGTTGCTTGCCTGACCATTCTGCTAATAAACCTGCATTTGGATCCGCACTCCCTGTTGTCAGCGTCACTTCACATTACAGACACACACACTGATAAAAATGATTAATTTGGTTTACTACACTTTTTTAAGTTAGAGGAATGCAAACAATTTAAATGGAATTTAAACAAACAATTACATTTATTAATATTCAACTTAATTTGTTTCTGTAAATTCAGTCCATATCAATTGTTTTGCAAACATTTTGCAATTAATAATTTTTTCAGTGCACAATAAGAATCTGCTGTTTTAATTTTTATGAATACTGTCTTGCTAAAAGCGTTTTACACTTATGCAGGTACTTATACACTTATGCAGGTAAAGTACACCCTTTAGTCAAAAATGAGTGTTTATCACTTTGTGATGAAGATGAGGTTGTTTCTTCATGCAAAATAGGTTTGAGGATTGAAATAGGGTATATGCACAGCCAATGTTTCTTCCCATACCGATACACCTTCGTTGAACAGTTAATGTGACTTTTTTCAATTTTATGCAGTTCCCTTTTACAGCATCAATGTTGTAATGTAATTAAAGTACATTCAGCATTCATTTAGTTGTTCAAGCGTAAAAATGAGATGAAAAATCATTTACAGGTGAGCGCAGAAACTCCACTGAAAATACTGGAATAATAAAATAAATGTTCATATTTTAAAGACATGGTGCAGGAAAATTTAATTTAATGCAATGCTTCTTGTACATTCTGAGACCCACTTTATATTGTATCTATCAGGCAGTGGAGATCGTTGATTTATCAAGAAAACAGACCTTATACATGCCAATTTTGTAATGGTATACAGTTTACCAAAAACACTTGACCCAGGTTAATGAAAAATTAAAAGTCCTGCATACTTCTGCATATACCCTATCAACACAAGGGTTAAATGTGACTTCCAAACTAGTCTTTGTTTATACAGTTAAGTTAGAAAAGTGGCAAGAGCTGTAATAGTTGTTTAAAACTAGTATGTATGAAAGAACAGTGAAATAATTGGAACATTTTGAAGGTTTGGAAAAACCAGCTCTGGCTTATTGGAAATACTGTACATGCCTCCGCCTACGTTTTTGCTCCTGGTACATTTTGTTGCATGTTTCAGATGACTAGTCCACTAGTGAGCACTGTAATTGAACATTCTGTCTACATTTTTGCAAATCTGAAATAAGCTAATTAGAGTGCATTTTGTTGTATATTTCAGATTTCTTGTACTCGTTCATGAAAAGGCAGGGATTACCATACAGATCAGTCAGCGGACAACTGACATAAAACCTTCCCTAAACCCAACCAGAGTTCCTTTAAGCCAAGTAATTTCACTTGGTGGTCATCTTTCAAACACATCTCGGGCAGTATGCTCAGGCATTCTGTTTGAATGGGGAAACATCAAATTCTCCAAAATTGTTTGCAAAGCTTACCATTACATTTTCATAGTAGGAATCACCAATAAAAATTAAACAACAACTGTCTCGTTAGTCTTATTTCTAAACGTTTGAATCAAACTAAATCTGCAGAAACTCATGTCTGGTCTGAGCCCTTTCCTTTCAGTCTATTGCAATCAATAATTGGCTCCTGTAGTAGAAGGCGGTGCTTACTTCTCTTTATTGACTGTTACACTTTTCTTAATTCAAAACTATACCAGTGACATGTCTTGTGTATTTCATAGTCTTTGACCCAACCAATAGTGTTTTCAAAAGCAAATGTAAGAGAAAAGTGTACTGCAACCACATAGTTTTACCTTGATTTTACATTACTTTTATCTCTTTTGAGATAATGTTCTTAAGTCAATGATTATTATTGCATATGATAAACATTGAACACCCATAGTAAAATTGAAAATGAGGGTGTTGAAGTGTTACCTGGCTTTGATAGTGCAACCTTTTTGCTGTATCTGTTGAGGAAAAAGAAGACTAAAAGTAGACAAATGAAGAGCAGACTTCTCAAAATGTAAATCATCACGACATTCTCCAAACTACCTGTAAAAAAGGTGATAATACCAGAATGTGAAGGAACACAAAACTACATGGTAATCATATAAGTATATATAGATTCTGTTCAGTGATGCTTTAACAAAACTTAAACAGCTGTATAATTTAATAAACATACTTAATTAAAAAAAAAAAATGTACTCTTCGATTGTTTACATCTAAAATATTTATATGACATCTCTGATCAGGGACGTGCAGACCTTTTAAGGGGCAGGGGCTCAAGTGGAAAAAAGGGCACTTTTTATTAAATAATAATAATAATAGTACTTTAATAAATGAAATATGTTAAAGAAGATTTCACCCTAAATTCACCATATACTCACCCTTAAAAGGATAATTCATTCAAAACTAATAATTCTGTCACCATTTACTCACCTTTTACTTGTTGCAAACCTATTTGACTTTTTTCTTCTGTCGAACACAAAGTAATATTTTAAAGAAAGCAGGAAACCTGTAACCATTGACTTTCATGGTATTTGTTTTTCCTACTCTGGAAGTCAATGATTTCAGGTTTATAGCTTTCTTTAAAATATATATTTTTAATCTTTAATTCCTTAGTGTTCAACAAAATAAAGAAACAAAGATTTGGAACCACTTGAGGGTGAGTGAATTGACATTTTTGGGTGAACTATCCCTTTTCAATCTATTATTTTTGTTTGAGTTTTTTTTTCTGTTGAACAAAATAATAAAATATTTTGAAGAATGCAGGAAACACTGATAGCAACTGACTTCCATAGCTAGCCTATATGTTTTATAGCTTCAATTCACATTACATATTCTGCAAATAAATGACTGCAAAAACGAGAGGGCAATATTTTCACTATCCAGCTGTCGTTTCTCCATTACATTAGCCTGTATGCTTATGATATTGCCCTGGTTGTTAATCAGAAGGATGTAAGCAAGACAAAATAGCCTATTTGCTTTTGAACTTTTGGATAAATAGCTGACGTTCAATTTGAGGTAGTCTTTTGTTAACTGTTATTCACCTCTACACAATATAGATGAATGACGGATCGGTTCGATCATATTGTGCCGCCGTAAAGGAGGTCAGCTAGTAATGTATGTTTTACACACACAGTCCGTCTGCAGAGTGTGTATGGGCCAGACTGTAAAGCTATGGCCCGGATGCAGTTCGGATGCAGGAGTTGGCATAAATGCTGATAGACGTTACTCCACTTTTGACACCTCACTTTTGAAACCAGAGTAACAATATAAATAGAGTCTTCATTAGAGCATTTCCCTCGCATGTGGTTTTTCTTTCCTAGCTCGCTTAGAGCGGCTAGACTAAAACCAAGATATACTTTAAAACTTAGTTTTTTTTATTGTTTGACAGGGAAAGCTATCCTTAAATAGAACATGCATTAACTTATACATATATTATATTGTTATTAGTATTTAAAAAATAATTATTATTCCCAGGAAAAAGGGGCACTTTCTCTCCAGGAGAAAAAAGGGCAGGGGCTCAAGCACCCAAAGCCCCCATCTCTGCATGCGCTTGTCTCTGATGTATCTAGCTAAGTACTTCTCTAATTTCTATTTGTATTATGTAGTATATTTGGCTTTTCTTCACTAAGAAATAATATTAATAATAATGGCACTGGGCAACCCAGTGGCGCAGTAGGTAGTGCTGTTGCCTCACAGCAAGAACGTCGCTGGGTCGCAGGTTCGCAGGTTCGAACCTCGGCTGGGCTGGGTCAGTTGGCGTTTCTGTGTGGAGTTTGCATGTTCTCCCTGGGTTCGCGTGGGTTTCCTCCGGGTGCTCCGGTTTCCCCCACAGTCCAAAGACATGCAGTACAGGTGAATTGGGTAAGCTAAATTGTCCATAGTGTATGAGTGTGAATGTGTGTGTGGAAGTTCCCAGAGATGGGTTGCGGCTGGAAGGGCATCCGCTGCGTAAAATCGTGCTGGATAAGTTGGCGGTTCATTCCGCTGTGGCGACCCCGCAAGGGACAAAGCCGACAAGAAAATGAATGAATGAATGAATGAATAATGGCACTAAACTATTACCTTGCTAATTTAAAAATCTATCATCGTTTAAAAACCGTATTAATAATGAATTTACTTAGACATTTTAGTAGACACAGAGTGACAGGAAATCATTAAAAGGAAGCTGAAATGAGTTTTTCCAAAAACATTCAGCAAATACTCACTGCTTGCTGTGACCATTGTAGGCATGATGGAAACTGTATGGATATTGATATAGATATTAGATCTGATATTATATTGCTTAAACAACATATGTAACCTATGCATGTATGAACTCTGTATAGGTTTATCTTTTATTATTATATGTATGTTCTTACAATTAATAATTAAATAATAATAAATAAAAAAACATGATTTTGAAACAGAAGAATATTACCATAATTAGCAGTTGTTTCTGGTTTACTAATGCTCACAGATACATTTGTTCCAGTGCCGTTCTTCTTTTCCAGGACTGGTATATCTTGAGACACTTCACAAACATAATGACCTGCATCATTTTTCAGTATGTTTGTGAGGTGGAGAGTTGAACAGTTCTGGTTTTGACGCTCTTGGAATTCCCACTTTGGATTGGAAAGTTTTGTCTCATTGATGTACCAGACAACTTTAACGCTGTGTGGTAATTGATTCCAGCAGCAGCTGATTTGAGCAGATTCTCCTTCATTCACGGTGATGCTGGGTGGACTCTGATTCACAGATAAAAGCTCACTCGAACCTGCGAGAGAAGCAAAAACACACAAAGGAGAAACACAGTGTTCATATTTGCTGTTGTTCTTGCTCTCGATGCTGTTGTAGCTTTCGTGATCTCAGAATTTAGGATTGTAGGTTGTTTTCGAATTTGATTTCCTTTGTATTTAACTAGTGGCTAAGAATTTAAACTAATTTCTGCAGGTAACAATTTACCCCACCAACCATTAATTTGCTGCTAGTGAATGAAGAGGGGAGCAGTGCAAAAATAAAACCTGCTCCTACACAATATACTTTTTCAGCTATAAATACATTGTCATGCTGAAATCCAAGGTCTGCAGGAACCTCTGATTCAGACTTTATTAGGAACAAGTCTCTAATTAATCTATAATGATTAAGCACTAGTATGTTGGTACCAGAGCCTAAAAAAAATCACTGGTTGCTTTAGAATATAAAAATATAGCTATTCTTTATATAAAAAAACAATTCATGCATCTATTGATTACAGCATTGGTATAAAAAAAAAAAACAATTCCTTATAACTTGTAATTTATAAACAACACTGAAACCAATGGTGTGAATTTAGGAAAAAACTGTGAAAGCAAAAATAAAAGCAAATTATATTGAAAAAGTATACAATATATAGAATTGTCAAACGCAAAAAATATATATCCCAAAGTCGATCTTTTCTTCCAACACGTTATATGCTAAAATGATACGAACTGATGTTGTTCACAGGATGCTGTTACTAATGTCAACTAGTTTAACAAACATTACTGTAAATGTACAAATCTTCCACCTGCACATACAGTTGAAGTCAGAATTATTAGCCCCCCCTGTTTATTTTTTCCCCAATTTCTGTTTAACGGAGAGATTTCTTTAACACATTTCTAAACATAATAGTTTTAATAACTCCTCTCTAATAACTGATTTCTTTTATCTTTGCCATGATGACAGTAAATAATATTTGATATTTTTCAAGACACTTCTATACAGCTTAAAGTGACATTAAAGGCTTAACTAGGTTAATTAGGTTAACCAGGCAAGTTAGAGTAATTAGACAATTTATGGTATAACGATGGTTTGTTCTGTAGACCAGTGGTTCTCAAACTTTTTTCACCAAGTACCACCACAGAAAAAAATTGTCTCTCCAAGTACCACCATAATGACCAGTATTAAAATACAGTAGTGTAGCAGGCCTATTTAAGCAGCTGCAGCTCTGCACAGTTCAAAAACAAGGCAGATTAATTCCTATTATTAAGAATATTTATTATTGTCAGCCACTTTAAACATTATAAATAGTTTGAACATTAACAGGGCTTACACAGTAATACAAAATAAATAATGTTTAAATTAAATGTGCTTCTAAAAGGTAATTAAAAATGGCACTGTTCTTAAAAAGTAAAAAGGAAACTGCCTTACTTAAATGTAAAGTATTAACATACAGTTGAAGTCAGAATTATTAGCCCCCTTTTGATTTTTTTTCTTTTTTAAATATTTCCTAAATTATGTTTAACAGAGTAAGGAAATTTTTACAGTATGTCTGATAATGTTTTTTCTTCTGAAGGAAAAGTCTTGTTTGTTTTATTTCGGTTAGAATAAAAGAAGTTTTACATTTTTTTAAAAGCCATTTTAAGGACAAAATTATTAGCCCCTTTAAGCTAATTTTTTTTCGATAGTCTACAGAACAAACCATCATTATACAATAACTTGCCTAATTACCCTAACCTGCCTAGTTAACCTAATTAACCTAGTTAAGCCTTTAAATGTCACTTTAAGCTGTATAGAAGTGTCTTGAAAAATATCTAGTCAAATATTATTTACTGTCATCATGACAAAGATAAAATAAATCAGTTATTAGAAATGAGTTATTAAAACTATTATGTTTAGAAATGTGTTGAACAAATCTTCTCTCTGTTAAACAGAAATTGGGGAAAAAAATAAACGGGGGCTAATAATTCAGGGGGGCTAATAAATCTGACCTAAACTGTATAGTAGCCTATTCATTAAAACCTGAAAATGTTGCTTGGACCTCATACTTTAAATATAGGCTATATGTCATCATATTCATATATAAACTCTTTTTGATATTTTTTTAATTAGATGTTGCTTGTATATATGACATATACTTATATACTATTTTAATATATGTTGTATATCTTTGAAATCTAAACATTAACTTGTATTTTAAATATATGATTTGGATTTACATATTTAAATTAGAAATTAGATCTGCTTACTGCGCATAAGAGTAGGCTTTGTGTGTAACAAAAGCAAGTGATGTCAACATTGGGATGTAAAAATACAGGATACGCCCACAACAACCATTACAAATATGGGGAGGAGATTAGCTTCAAATGATAGAATACTGTACATAAACATTAGAAAATTGAAAATAAAATAAAAGGTTTAGCCTATTAAAATCAATTTACTGATCACATCAGTGTTATCGAATGCATCAAAGGGTTAAAAGTGTGTTCATTCTTTTACTTTAATTATTCATCAATTCCTCCGCGTACCACTAGAAGGAAGCTTGTGTACCACTAGTGGTACACGTACCACAGTTAGAGAACCACTGCTGTAGACTATCGAAAAAACATACAGCTTAAAGGGGCTTATAATTTTGACCATAAAATGGGTTTTAAAAAATTAAAAACTGCTTTTATTCTAGCCAACATAAAACAAATAAGACTTTCTCCAGAAGAAAAAATATTATCAGACATACTGTGAAAATGTCCTTGCTCTGTTAAACATAATTTGGGAAACATAAAAAAAAAAAAAAAAAAAAATATTCAAAGGGGGCTAATAATTCTGACTTCAACTGTATACAGCAAAAGAAGGTTCTAAGTATTTACAATTAAATTTAATAATGAGTAATATCAGTTATGTTCAGTAAGAAAATACTTCCTGTTTCCTACTTCTGACATTTCACATTTAATATAGTGTGCTACTTGTGTATTTGTATTTTTTTTGTGAAATTTAGCAAATTCTTAATCAAAATGTTAACTATATCAATTAATTTTTTCAGTGGATGTACAGGTATTTAACAAATCTGTAGTAAGCACACGATTAGTATTATTTTGTTTAATTCAACAGATTATCAGATCAAATGCATGACAGCTCTAAAAGATGAATAAATAACCAGCTACTTATTTCTTATGTTTTATAGACAGCTATTTACAAGTGTTTATTAAAAAAAATAGTTCAAAGTGCATCATAAATGTCTTCATCTGAGAGCAGGAAGGAAGTATCATCATCTCTCAACTTTATGAATATAAAGTTATTTTATGTTATACTAATACTGAACAATATCCTTTAGTATCTGAGCAGGTTTTCCAGTCATGAAGTTGTTTCTTACCTCTGAAATAAAGGCTTGAGATGAGGAGCCCGAACAGGAGTCTGGAGGAAAACTTCATTTCTGAGCGGCTGCTGAACTATAACACATAATCTTTCACACTCGCACTCTCAAATTCTCTCCCTCACCGTTCAATTTATTTTAAAAAAATTGACGCATTAACAAAACACTTTATTATATGTAAATATTGATATATTAACAAACTATTTTATTAGCTATCAAAATAGATATATTCTAATTTCAGAATTAGCTGACAGTCACTGCAAACCATTAAGACCAGCTATGATACAGGAAGTGACATCACTGATCTGGTCAGCACACCTAAAACTTCCTGTCAGTTTCACAGAACTGAAACAATGCTTTCCAGCACATAAACTCTCTCTTCTTCAACAGCAGACATTAGGTGTGTGTTTTTTTCCGTGTTCAGAAGCAAGACGCTCTTGTCTTTATTGTTATTCACTGGAAATGTACCTTGCTCACTGTCCACAAGAGTCTTATTTTCTTCTGTCGCAGCAGTAACTTCAGCTTTCTCAGTGTTCCCTCTTTCTTCCTCTTGTACAGAAACTTTATCACCTTGTTTTACCTCTTCAGTTTCGTTCATCTGTGTTTTTTCAACCTCCAGGTCTTCATTCTGTGCTTTAAAGTGAGGGAAAAATTAATTAAAAAATGAAATAGCTCAAAATATTGGCGTCCATGTTTACTACATATCCTGTAAACTTCATTTTTCCTATGCTTTTTTTTTGCACAGTAAACTAGAACTCATATTTCATAGTAATACACACACAGAGAAAGGTTTTGTGCTGCTTTAGCTGACATACACACAAATTAAATTAATATAATTAATACTGATTAATAAAATGTAAAGGTATTAAATATCACTTTCAAATAGGATATATTGCCCTCCAAAGGGCACTTTGGAATGAAAACAACAACCCAGGTTCATTATTGATATGTACCCCTATATACATTTCTGAAGATCGCAGAATACGACCCAGGAGCTAAGCTTTTTTTTTTTTGCAGTTTTTGTTTTCGTGAATCCATCTGAGGTCACTGTGTACACTTTTTAAGATCTCAAATTTCTCTCGCGAGTGCCATTCGTGCCTGCTCTTCTCGCAAAAATCCACCAGAGGCCGCTGTCGACTGACTAACTGACTGACAGACAATAAAACCACCCACCCCCTTCCCTAAACCCAACCGATAGTGTTTTCAAAAGCACCGATTAACCATATCACCCCCTTCCCTAAACCCAACCGACAGTGTTTTCAAAAGCACCGATTAACCATATCACCCCCTTCCCAAAACCCAACCAACAGTGTTTTCAAAAAACAATCCAGAAAAAGAAAAGCCCTCGCAGCAGCCTGATTTTTACCATATTTTCAGATCTTACCACACTCAAAAAAAATTTTTTTTGCTTGTTCAAACTACTTATTTAAAATGAGCTGAAACAACACAATTCTTGAGATTTCATTGGGACAACTTATTTTTTTTATGTTTTATCCACATAAATTTGTTAAAAGTGTTAACTTAATCAATTTGTGTTGGGACAACAAGAATGAATTGTGTGGAACCCTGCATTATTTACAGTGCACATTCTCACCTTGTTATTTACGTGTTTAATTTATTTTATTGCCAATTTGTTTTTGTATTAAGTACTTTCTGGAACCGGTCTTTGCCAGACTTGAACCCTGTCCTCACGGTCAACTTCACTCTGTGTCTCAAGTCCCCTGACGTAAAAGCTGTCCACACGAAGGTAAGCGGTCAGCTGGTAGCGCGAAAAGAAACAGAAGCCATCGATGGTGTCATACCGCCCCCTAGCGTTCATTTTAAAGACTAAATCCAGCCGTACGTAGCTCTGGCTACATAATTCGCGCTCTCCAGAAATGTATACAGGGATACGTTTTCACAATAAGCCTGTATTGCAATTCAATCATAAACGCCACATTCAAGTGTTGTTCCAAACCCAAGTGCTCAAGACTGGGCACTTTAAAGAGCCCTTTGTAATAAACCAGGGCTATTCAATTGGCGGCCCGCGGGCCGAACCCAGCCCCCGAGGCAATTTGTTCCGGCCCTCCAAATAGTGTGACCAAGACATCAAAAATAAATTTAGTTCAGTCGAAAAACGATCACTATAGTTATGAAGTGAGGTGCGCCTGTTCAATACAGCACGAGCTGCAAGCTGCGCAGAGTACGAGTCACCTGACATTCAGGAAGTAGCGCGGGCTGCCAAAAATATTTTTATATGTTTGCAGAAAAGGCCTTTTGTACTATGCACTGATATCGTCAATAGGGATGCAACGATTAGCCGATTTCACTATTCACTGCCCTTTAATTCGTCACAATTAATCGTAAAGGCTTCTCTAAGCCGCATTTCTGTTGCACGGTAGAAAACGAAACTGCTGCAGTTAAACAAAGTTATGCCAAGTTGCCAACTGTGCCCTAGTTTAAGGTTCCAAGTATGTACACTGAGGCTAATCATATCACGTCTTTTCCGCTTGCAAGTTTGTTGTTTCTAATGTAAGAATATATGACAATATGCATGCACAAGCGGAGCAACGCGCTTGCGTCTTTGCAGGTGCACGCAGTAGAAAACATCTCACGGTGAGACTTCTGCATGACTTTCAGTGCAGTGTAAACAAAAGATATGTTAGACGAATTAATATTAAGATGATTCTGTATGCATGAACGCAGATGGCAACAACAGTTCATCTAAATAGCTCACCTAATATAAAGCTTGAATTTACATTAGACCTGATAACCGTCAAACCATGATTATTCTTCAGACTATATAATCGTACAACCAAAATCTATAATTGTTGCATCCCTAATTGTTATGCAGTTCAAAACATAACATATGAATGTGTTTGAATGTAGAAGGAGCCTACTTCAGCAATGCACTGCTTTTGTTGTGCTCTGAAATACAACATTTGAATGTTTGTATAAAAAAAAAAGTCTATTGTACAATGCAGTGATATATGTAGTTTCAAAATACAATATATTAACATTTTAATGTAGAAAAAGCCAACGTGGGTGTCTTAAGGAGCAAAAATGCAACATATGGGCTCTTATATTG
The DNA here is from genome assembly GCA_903798195.1 of Danio kyathit. NCBI lineage: Eukaryota > Metazoa > Chordata > Actinopteri > Cypriniformes > Danionidae > Danio > Danio kyathit. Next base: position 12,270,902 of record LR812539.1, read on the forward strand.
CTGTTGTGTTATCACTCATATAGCAAGTCATATCTCTCCGGCCCTTCGTTTGGGATGCTTTTCATGAACCGGCCCCCATGACAAACTAATTGAATAGCCCTGTAATAAACTATTAATAAAATAGTACAACTGATGGCCCCCATGATCTGTTTATACAGGGAAGATGTTTCATTTGACATACAGAGTTCAATCAAGAAAGGCTCATCCCTACTACAGTATGTCCTAATACAGGGGTGGGCAAACTCGGTCCTGGAGGGTCGGTGTCCTGCACAGTTTAGCTCCAACTCTAGTCAAACACACCTGCTTATAGATTTCTAGTGCTCTTGAAGACGCTGATTAGCATGTTCAGGTGTGTTTGATTAGTGTTGGAGCTAAACTGTGCAGGACACAGGCCCTTCAGGATTAAGTTTGCCCACCCCTGCCCTAATACTTTCAAAGCTGTCACTCCAGAGAGTGAACCCATCGGAGTGTTTAGGGCATTGGGGTGAGCCCTCCTGAATGGAAATTCTTAATGAATGCTTTTAAACTCTGAAGGTATGTTTGTTTGTTTATTTGCAAAGTGAGTAAAAAAAAACGGCATAATGTCGTATAATTAAACCAGCAACTATTGTATTATTACACATGATGAATATTGAACATTCATCCATATTTCATTTTCCTTTGGCTTAATCCCTTAGTTATCAGGGGTCACCACAGCGAAACTATTCCAGTATATGTTTTACGCAGTGGATGCACTTCCAGCTGCAACCCAGTACTGGGAAACATCCATACACACTCATTCACATACACACTTATACACTACAGCCAATTTAGTTTATTCAATTCACCTATAGCGCATGTATTTGGACTGTGGGGGAAACTGGAGCACCCGGAGGAAACCCACGCCAACACAGGGAGAACATGCAAACTCCACACAGAAATGGAATATTGAACACTTCTATAAAAATGAACAAAGTAGTGAGGGTGTTGACGAGTTACCTTGTTACCTTGTGTGACTTGTTTGTCTTGCTGTCTTTTGAGGTAAAAGTAGGTCAACAGTGCACAGATGAAGAGCAGAGTTACAATAATGTAAATCATCAAGACAATCTCCAAACTACCTGCAAGAAAAAAATGATAATCCAAGAATCTGAGAGAATATAATAACATTCAACAATTTAAGTTGCCTGCTAATTTAAGAATTTATTATCATTTAAAATCATAATAATTACATATTAATATAGTTTTCCTAAGGGGAGACCAAGACAAGCTCATTCTGGTTACATACCCCTATATACATTTCTGGAGAGCGCCAAATACATCCCACGAGGTACGTTGTTTTCGCAGTTTTTGTTTTTGCAGAGGTCACTGTGTACCTTTTTTGATATCTCAAAATTTCTCTCTTTACACCTGCTGTTCTTGTAAATCCACCAGAGGCCACTGTCTCCTGACAGACTGACACCCACCCCCTCCCTAAACCCAACTGATAGTGTTTTAAAAACACAGATTAACCCCCACACCGCCTTCGCTAAACCCAAACGACAGTGTTTTCAAAAGCAATCCAGAAAAAGAAAAGCCCTCGCGGCCGCCTGATTTTTACCACATTTTCAGATTTTACCACATTGCCACACTGTTATTTACTTGTTTATTTTATTTAATTTTATTTTACTGGCTTTTGTTTTAGTCTTACCTGCTTTCTGAAATTATTCTTTGTCGGACTTGAACCCCGTCATCGCAGTCAACTACACTCCATGTCTCAAGTCCTCTGACGTACAGTACACGGCGAACCACTAGACAAACTGTGCAGAGGTGGGTAGAGTATCCAAAATCTATACTCAAGTAAAAGTACAAGTAACAATCTTAAAAGTTACTCGAGTAAGAGTAAAAAAGTATCTGATGAAAAAATTACTCAAGTAAATAGTTACTAGTTACTTTCTCGAATTCAGCCATCATTCCAACATAAGCGCTCATGCTCTAACCGAAAGCAAGTGTCGCGTCTCAATAGCACAACCTCTCCAATGCGGCACCTCACAATATTTGCAAACAAGTCATATGAATCCTATTTATTATCATTTGACAGTAACGGAGGAATGCTGCCAAATGTAGCGAATTAAGAGTAATGATTTCTCTAATAATTTCTCTAATAATTTAATTGAGTAAGAGTAAAAGTACACATTTTTTAAATGTACTAAAAAAGTACAAGTTACCCAACAATTTTACTTAAGTAAGTGTAACAAAGTAAATGTAACTCATTACTACCCACCTCTGCAAACTGGTTACAGCAAAAAAGCCATCCACATATGGGTAAGCGACTGGTAAATGCAAAAAGTAACGGCGTCATAACGCCCCATAGCATTCGTTTTAAAGACAAAATGCAGCCATACGTTCCTCTGGCTACATAATTTGTTATCTCCAGAAATGTATATAGGGCTACCTTTTCAGAATGACCCTTTGTTGCAAGAGACCCTGGACTTGAACAAAAATTACCTACGTGATTCAATAATCAACGCCTGAATTAAATTAATTTACAAAACACATTTTGTAAAAAGTCTGAAGAGTTTTTAATAGCAATAAAGACTCACTGTTTGCTGTGACCATTGTAGGCGTGTTGAAAACCGTATGAATATTATCTGTAAAAAATATAGAATTGTATTTTTAATGCAACATTTTTTAGATCTGACATTATATTGCTTAAAGCAGAGGTGGGCAAACTAGGGCCCGCGGGCCATATGCGGCCCGCTGAACACTTTCATCCGGCCCGCGAGGGAGTTTTTAAAATGCTGCTTCTGAGTAACAGTTTGGTTTTTAGAATTAGTAAATTAATGATGCAATATACGTGAACGCCATTTGATGGCAGTATTGCACGCTGTACTGTTAGCACAACCAGTAGAATTAGAACACACTCTCGTTACACGCACTCGACCGTTAATGACTTAAAATGAGTCAGGCAAAAAAAGAAAAATTGACTCTGAATGTCGTGTGTTTAAGGAAGAATGGACAACAAAATACTTCTTCACCAATATCGGACAGAAATCGGTATGTCTATGCCAAGAAAGTATTGCTGTTTTTAAAGACTACAACCTAAGTCGGCATTTTTCAAGCAAATATTCGAATTATGCAGTCAACCAGTCACCTGCAGAAAAGGCAAACAAGGCTACAAAACTTGCCACACACTTAAAAGCCCAGCAAAAGACATTTATGACACAGAGCTCTTTTCAAGAGTCTATAACGAAAGCTAGTTATGTGGTGGCACATAAAATTGCAAAGCACTGCAAGCCTTTTTCAGAGATTCATATGGATTTATCAATCATTCCTACTGTTTAAAGAAAGCAAACTGTCGTAGATTATTAAAGACACAAAGCCCTCACTGCACGACAGCTGCACCTTCAGCAAACCCCCTAATTCCTGCAGCGCGAGGACTTTATGATTGTTTATGAGCGTCAAAAGTGGCTGATCTGTTCGGCGAAATATTTGACTGCGTATCACTGCATCCTAAACGACTAAAACGATATAAAGTAATCTCCACTGTGCTGAGCCTGAGCGAGAGCGCTTCTTAAACTGAACAGCGCATCATCGATGACGTAAGTGTGCTCAGGCCCATGTGAGTGCGGGCGTCAGGGGAGACAGGAGGGGGGACAAGCGTGTTTCGGCCCGGTTCAAGGCAACTGTACTGTACATAGTGTGGGTACGCCCTCAGATTCTTCTTCCGTTTTATCTTATAGTTTTTTGATTGATATGAGCATATTAATACAAGCTCAAATGAGATTGTTGTGAAGTTGACTCAAATTATATAATAATTGCTGGTTAAATGCATTAATTTTTGTCATAGAATATATTTTCCATGCGTACATCCACTTTAAAAAGTTATTTTATCAAAGATTTGTGCTTTCATCAAGTTTTATGATGATTGATTTGTATATTCTAAAAGCAGTGCAAATTAGATTTTTGTAAATTTGACTGAATAGTAAACTTTAAGAATTATGTTTAATGTGTTAATATGAGATTTTTTTCTGTCAGACAATATATTTTCTATTCTCCACTGTAAAAATTATTACATTATTATTATTATATTTTATAAGGGATTATTTTATTGTTTTATGATGATTGATAAGTAAATATAAATAGCAGTGCAAATTAATTTGACTTGTAAATTTGACTAAATAATAACTATTTTAAAAAATCTGTTTTGTGTTAATGTGACATGTTTCTGTCCAATATTACATGTTCCATGCATATTGCCACTATAAATAAAAGTTATATTTTAAAGGATTTTGCATGTGGCCCTTCACTTGGTTTGCGAAACTTGATGTCACCCTCGGGTCTAAAAAGTTTGCCCACCACTGGCTTAAAGTCATCATGAAATTTACTCCTCTTATTTTTGTATGAATATAATATTTCTTGTTTAAAATAATGTACTTTGCCCTCATAAACTATGATAATCAAATATCATAAGCTTATCTCCCCCCTCAAAACAACTTTCTTGACTTCCTGGTCACATGGAATTCCTTTAAGGTGGAGCTATCAGTTATTGAGGGTGGGGCTATCAATGGGTATCTTGTTTCTCATTCTTATTATTGTGAAAAGTGCTATACAAATAAACTTGAATTCAATTAAATTGCTCTAAATTCATTCATTCAGCAATTTTTCTTCATTTTATTAGAAACCCCTATTTTTCAACAATCCAATTGATTCCCAATAAACAAAATCATACACTGCCCTGCATTTCGTTCTCATTTCAGGACCATTTCAAGTGGATTTCTATCACGCAACATAGGCTCATTCTGAAAACGTAGCCCTATTTACATTTCTGGAGACCGTGAATTATGCAGCCAGAGCTACGTACAGTATGGCTGCACTTCATCTTTAAAAAGAACACTACGGGGCGGTATGACGCCCATCCTTTTCTTGCTTACTAGCTGATTACCATCTGAACAGCTTTTTTCACTGACACCATTAGCTCGACATGTATAGCGGCGTAAAGTAAAGTGGAGTTGACCGTGCCAACGGGGTTCGAGTCTGGTGAAAGCAGGTAAAACAAAAACAAAAGCTAAAAAATTAAGTAAACAAGTAAATAACAGGGTGAGAATGTGGAAAAATCTGAAAACATGGTAAAAATCTGTTTAGGACCTTTCTTTTTCCGGATTGCTTTTGAAAACACTGCAGTTGGGTTTAGGGAAGTGGGTGCTGGTCAATTGGTGCTTTTTAAAACACTATTGGTTGGGTTTAGGGAAGGGGGAATGATCGGTTGGTTGTTCAGGCAGTCAGTCAGTCAGTTAGTCGACAGCGGCCTCTGGTGGATTTACATGAGAACAGCAGGCGCAAATTGCACTTGCATTTGAGATCTAAAAAAGTGTACACAGCGGCCTCTGGTGGATTCACAAAAACTGCAAAAAAAAAAAAAAACGTAGCTCCTGGGATTTATTTTGCTCTCTCCAAAAATGTATATGGGGGTACGTAATCAGAATGAGCCTGGTTTGCTGTCACGATAATGGAAAATCTTCATTTTATGATGATTTTAAACAACATATTGCATGTATTCATAGCAAGTTCATCAGTTTCTTGGCTTTATGTTCTTACCATTTGTAGTTGTTTCTAGTTCACTAATGCTGACAGATACATTTGTTCCAGTGCCGTTCTTTTTTTCCAGGACTGGTATATCTTGAGTCACTTCACAAACATAATGACCTGTATAATTTTTCAGTATGTTTGTGAGGAGGAGAGATGAACAACTCTTGGTCTTACGCTCTTGGAATTCCCACTTTGGATCGGAAAGTTTTGTCTCATTGATGTACCAGACAACTTTACCGCTGTGTGGTAATTGATTCCAGCAGCAGCTGATTTGAGCAGATTCTCTTTCATTCACTGTGATGCTGGATGGACTCTGATTCACACACAACTCACTTGAACCTGGGAGAAAAAAAAAGTAATTAGGATGTACTGATGTATTCACTTAAGTACATCTCTAAGCATTACATTTTGGGTTGATGGGACCTCTAGAGAAGCATTCAATAACTGATGGAAAATTAGAAAGAATTATAAGAGGAGACCTGGGATAGTTGTAACAATTTTTTTAACATTTCTCTCTATATCTTTGAGATCTTTTAAGCCAGTCTGTTCAAAATTTGATTCAAACTAGTCACAAGTGTCTGCTATTAATTGGCATAGATGTTATCTGTTCTTTAAAAGATTATATCGATTAAAGAATAAAAGGCTGTCCAAAACCTACCTGGCCCAATGTGAAAAAATCATTGCTTCAACAACTGGTGTCAGAGTTTTTCGTTAACTGCCAATAAGTCCTTCACATTACTTTTAGTCCTCTCTTTAGTAAAAAATGTATTTAATTCTGACAGATTGGACAGATTTTTAAAGCTTAAACCACCAGTGTAAAATCATGCAATGGCATCTCAATTAGATTAACATCCAGACTTTAACTAGGCCACTCCAAACATTGTTACATTTTTTTTTAACCATTTATAGGTTTTTTTTTTTTTTGAGGGCGGCATAGTGGCTCAGTGGTTAGCACTGATGCCTCACAGCAAGAAGGTCGCTGTTTCGAATCCCAGTTAGGCCAGTTGGTATTTCTGTGTGGAGTTCTCTCCATGTTGGTGTGGGTTTCCTCCGGGTGCTCCGATTTTCCCCACAGTCCAAAGACTAACTAAACTGGCCATAGTGTATGTGTGTGTGTGTGAATGAGACAGTGTATGGGTGTTTCCAAGTACTGGGTTGCAGCTGGAAGGGCATCCACTGCGTAAAACATATGACGGAACAGTTGGCAGTTCATTCCCCTGATAAATAAGGGATTAAGCTAAAGGAAAATGAATGAATGAAGGATCTTCTTGGCATTAGTATCTACTGTGACTTACTATAAATGAAACCATGTTATTGCTTTATTTTGATGGTCCATTTGCACATTTTGTTGACTGTAAACTAAAAAACATTAAAATTTACAACTAATTATCAATAGAGTATTAGCAGATCTAGTGACACTGCTCCATCAACAGACATGTCAAATAACTGTACATTAAGCCTAACCTTAAAGTCTGATACTTTAATGAGAACTGGTGAAAATGTAGCTGTAATGTAACTTATTATTAACTAATTATGTTAAATTTATACCAAAATCATCATTTAAAAACTGCTTTTTTTATTTACTGTAATAATAATCTTTATCTTTGTATAATTTTAACATTGGTTATACCCAAATTGCTAATACTGTATATGCTAATACACTACCTGACAAAAGTCTTGTCGTCGATCACAGTTGTAAGAGCAACAAATAATAACTTGACTTCTAGTTTATCATTTAGAAAAATGGCAGAAGGTTGATTTTTCTGATGAATGATCTGTTGAACTGCATCCCAATCATCACAAATACTGCAGAAGACCTACTGGAACCTGCATGGACCCAAGTTTGGTGAAGGAAAAATCATGGTTTGGGGTTACATTCAGTATGGGGGCGTGTGAGAGATCTGCAGAGTGGATGGCAACATCAACAGCCTGAGCTGAGGTATCAAGACATTTGTGTTGCCCATTACATTACAAACCACAGGAGAGGGCAAATTCTTTAGCAGGATAGCGCTCCTTCTCATACTTCAGCCTCCACATCGAAGTTCCTGAAAGCAAAGCCATACGGCCAAAGGCCAGCCCAGTCACCAGACATGAACATTATTGAGCATGTCTGGGGTAAGATGAAGGAGGAGGCATTGAAGATGAATCCAAAGATTCCTGCAGGAACACTTTCTTTGCAATTCCAGTTGACTTTATTAATAAGTGATTTGAGCCATTGCAGAGATGTATGGATGCAGTCATCCAAGCTCATGGGAGTCATACACAGTATTCATTCTTTTTCCACTACACCATGACTTTATATTCTATACTGTACATTATTTCTGTTAAGTGACAAGACTTTTGTCTAAGTAAAGTCAGACCTTACTGTCCTAATGAAATAATTAAAAATCAAGGCATTATCATATTTTATTTTGGTAAAATAAGTGTAATCTAGAGGCCTTTGTCTTTCATATAAGCCACTTCTGATAGCAAATGATCAACTAGAAGTAAAGTTATTATTTATTGTTCTTAAAAACTTGAATAGGCAACAAGACTTTTGTCAGGTAGTGTACTGTATATATGAAATACCTGATATCGCCCGAATCACTTAAAGGGCACCTAGGTTACCCCTTTTTCCAGATTTAAGTCTTTTGTGTCCCCAGAATGTGTCTGTAAAGTTTCAGCTCAAAACACCCATCAGATTATTTATTATAGCTTTCACTACTTTGTATTTTATAGCTCTCAACAGCTTTTTGCTGTTTTTGTGTACTGGGCCTTTAAGGGTAGTCCTCCCCGCCCACCGTTCCCCTGTGCCTGTCAGCGTGCCTCAGTTTCCGCCCTCGGCTGCCTCAGACAACTGACAGACATAAAAGAAGCAGATCTCACGTAACGTTTGTGAGGAAAAACTACAGTAAGAACTTTCCCAATGATTATTTGATGCATTTGTTGTGGAGCTGCAACGACGAGTCACACACAATGTCGTTACAAAGTTCACGCACACACACAGCGCGGACACACACACATACAGCGCGCGCGTTTAGCTTTGCACTCTTTTTGCACGCAAATGTGACAGGATACAGGTTAATATCCACTGCTGTATGGATATCTGTTATGTTAATGTACAAAATAAACCTGATTTAACATCCACAAACCAGGATTGAAGCGTCTTCTTATATAATTGTTCTGACACACGGCTGTGGTGATGAAGTAAATCTGAAGTAAATCGCTGTAAATTATTACAAACATGCACTGTTTTAAAACATTATAACTTGTAAAACTCACTCTTGATCACATTTGATGATGATTGATAATACTAGCAAACTGAACAGGTCTTTTAATCCCGGTTGTTTTGCACAAGTCCTGTCTTGTTGATATGATTATAAACGTTACTATGAGACATGTTAATACGCAGCTGTCAATTAATTCGGTGGGCGGGGGGACCACACTCCTACGTCATGTTGCGGTCGGTCTCAAAACCGCTCCAATTGGTCCACCGTTTATATGTTGTTAAATTGAAAAAAAAGGACTGTGTGTTTATATCACCCCAATATGACGGTCTATACACTATACCTACACATATGTCAGTCCAAACAGCTTGAAAAGTATGTTTTTCACCATGGGTGCCCTGTAAATGTGACAAATCAGGCAAAGGGCAAATACTTTTACCCTACACTGTAAATACAGTATTTTACAATATTCTGAAGAGAAGTGAAATGTACCTGAGCAGACGATGGACAGACTGATGGTGCTGCCTAGGGATGAAGACATGTTGGGATCTGATGTTGTGTCTGAAGCCGGAGTAGTTTCATCCGGATAAGAAACTGAAGAAATAAAGCATTGTAGAGAAGATAAAACAGATTGATGACTTTATTAATGATGGTTATTTAGGACTGGAGTTGCATAAAATGTATTTTGTGAGAAGAATCTCACCAGTCGTAGTTTCTAGTTCACTAATGCTGATGGATACATTTGTTCCAGTGCCGTTCTTCTTTTCCAGGACTGGTATATCTTGAGTCACTTCACAAACATAATGACCTGTATTATTATTCAGTATGTTTGTGATGTGAAGAGTTGAACAGCTCTGGTTTTGACGCTCGAGATTCTGCTTTGCATCTGAAAGTTTTGTCTCATTGATGTACCAAACAACTTTAAAACTGTGTGTGGATTTATTCCAGCAGCAGCTGATTTGAGCAGATTCTCCTTCATTCACATTGATGCTGGATGGACTCTGATTCACAGATAAAAACTCACTTGAACCTGCGAGAGAAGCAAAAACACACAAAGGAGAAACACAGTGTTCATATTTGCTGTTGCTCCTGCTCTCAATGCTGTTGTAGCTTTCAGTGACATCGACATTTAGGACATTGTAGGTTGTTTTCCACTTTTTATCTCCTTTGTATTTAATTATGACTAACAATTATATTGTTCGGCCTACAAATAACACATTAGCGCTGTTTATTTTAAATTGTTTGCCATTGAATTGCCATTAATTAGTCACTGAGATTTCAACTATTCAGTCATGAACAGTATGTATTGTGACATTTTTATATACCACTATTTATTCATAAGCTATTAGTTTTTATTTATAAAACAATGTAATTTATTTAGTAGATATAGTAAATCAGCTAGTACACGCTCAGAAATAAAGGTACAAAACATGTCACTGGTGCAGTAACTTTTCTAAGGGTACAGTTTTGTATATAACAGGTCACCTTTTAACACTTTTTGTACCAATTTTTAAAATTTTTAGGTACTAATTTATACTTTAGGGTCAAACTGTGGACCTGATAGGTACAAAGTGCACCTTTTGAAAACGTAATGCCTCAGTGACAAGTTTTGTACAATTATTTTCTATATAAATCTGCATTAATTTAAAATGCACAATGTTATTTTGCTAGCGTGTGCTATTAGTCTTAAAGTTAATTCATGCTAGTTAATCCACTGAAAAAAAAAAAAGTTTGTTTTGTTAATCTTTAATCAAAATCAGACTTGCATCTGCTCTGGAATGGTCCTTCTCTTAAAATATGATTAGCCATGCCCCTCAGACCATTAGTTTGCTGTGAGTGAAAGACGAGAGAAAGAGCACAATAATAAAACCCTGCCCCCAACTCAATATTCTGTTTCTGTTGGGAATACATTATCACACTGTAATAAAAGTCCGCAGAATTCTGGTTCACGTGGATTTTAATAGAAAAAAGTGTTCGATTACTTTTGATTAATTGCACTAGTAAGTAATAATAGGTACCAGAATATAAAAAATAAGTTCTCGTTCTAGTTTCCTTCACTACTTTATCTCTTTGGACTACATAAATATACGCTCAAAAAATGATGTTTGCGCTTTGTTCAAACAAATTATTTCAAATGAGCTGCAACAACACAATTCTTCAGGGTTTTTGGGACAACTTAATTGTTTCATGTTAAATCCACTTATATTTGTAACAACTAATAAGTTAACTTAATTCCTTCATGTTGCCTCAACACAAAAAATCTTGTATGGATCCCAGTATTATTTTAAAGTGTAGCTATACTTCATAAAAACAAATTCGTGCATCCAGTGGTAACAGAATTGCTATAAGAAAACTATAGGGAAGCTATAAAGAAACATTGCCATAATTCTATTAATATTTACCAAACAAACCACAGAAACCAATGGTAAAACTTTAAAGTATAAAAACAAAAAATGACATTAAAAAACGATGTTTTTTTTTAAGAAAAAATATGTAATATCTAAGATGATGATTACTGCAAGATAAAAATAAATAATATACCACAGTCACAAGATGTTGTTAATAATGCCAAATAATGTAACGGGGTGACTTGACTAAAGTTTTAAAGGGCACCCATGTTACCCCTTTTTCCAGATTTAATACAAATCTTTTGTGTCTCCAGAATGTGTCTGTAAAGTTTCAGCTCAAAACACCCATCAGATTATTTATTATACCTGTCATAAGTTTCTATTTTGTAGCTCTTAGCATCAGGTAGCGGTTTTTGTGTACTGCGCCTTTAAGGCTAGTCCTTCACGCCCACCGTTTCCACGTGCCTGTCAGCGTGCCTTAATCTCCTCCCTCGGCTGCGTCAGACAACAGAAAGACACGAAGGAATAAGATCTCACGTAACGTTTGTGAGAAATACTACAGTAAGAACTTTACCAATAAGTATTTGATGCATTTGTTGTGGAGTTGCAACGATGAGCCACACACAATGTCGTTACAAAGTTCACGCACGCGCGTTTAGCTTTGCACTCTTTTTGCACTCAAATGTGACAGGATACACGGTAATATCTACTGCTGTATGGATATCTGTTATGTTTATGTACAAAATAAACATGATTTTAACGTCCACAAACCGGGATTGAAGCATCTTCTTGTATAATTGTTCTGACACCCGGCTGTGGTGATGAAGTAAATCTGAAGTAAATCGCTGTAATTCATTAGAAACATGCACTGTTTTAAAACATTTTAAACTTGTAAAACTCACTCTTGATCACATTTGATGATGATTGATGATCCTAGCAAACTGAACAGACCTTTTATTCCCAGTTGCTTTGCGCACGTCCTGTCTTGTTGATATGATTATAAGCATTGCTACGAAGACATGTTAATACGCAGCTGTCGATCAATTCGGTGGGCGGGGGGACCACACTCCTATGTCAAGTTGCGGTCGTTCTCAAAACAGCTCCAATTGGTGCACCGTTTTTATGTTGTTAAACTGAAAAAAAAGGACTGAGTGTGTTTATATCACCCCAATTTGACAGTCTATACACTATACCTACACATATGCCTGTCCAAACAGCTTGAAAAGTAGATTTTTCACCATAGGTGCCCTTTAAAACTTAAGCATAAATGTATCGATTTTCCACCTGCACTTGAAACTTGAAAAAGTTGTTTTACTTTTTCTACTATTCAATACTATTCAAGTATTATTACTATTACTAATACTATTCAAGTTGAAGTCAAGAAATTATTTCCTATTTCTTTCTACTGACATTTTACATTTAATTCAGTAATGTGTTGCATGATTATTTTATTTATTTATTTTTTTGAGCATTTGCTTGTGAAACACAGCAATTAATTAATGAAAATTATACAAAAATTCATTTTCAGTGAACTTGCTGATATATAACTGATATATTAGTAGCTATTAGGAGATCATTTTAAAGCAAAATTATTTATATTATCAGATCTAAAGTATGACAGCAATACAAGATAAATTACAGGTAGCGTCCTGATCGTTATTTATAGACAATTATTCACAAGCGCTTATTAAAATTGTTCTCAATGTGCCATAAATGTCTTCATCTGAGAGCAGGAAGGAAACGTCATCATCTCTCAGCTCTTTGAATATTAAAATACTTTATGCTTTATACTAATACTGAACAATATCCTACAGTATCTGAGCCGGTTTTCCAGTGATGAAGTTGTTTCTTACCTCTGAAATAAAGGCACGACATGAGGAGCCCGAACAGGAGTCTGGAGGAAAACTTCATTTCTGAGCGGCTGCTGAACTTTAACATGTAATCTTTCACACTCACACTCTCAAATTCTTCCCTACATTCAACTTATTAAAAAAAAAAAATTAACAAATCAACAATATTTTATTATAAATAAAAACCGATATAATCTACTTTCAGAATATTCTGACAGCCAAAGTGCAAACCATTAAGAGTCTGTATGTAATCTACAGGAAGTGACATCACAGATCTGATCACACCCCAAATTTCCAGTTGGTTTCACAGAACTGTAACTCTCTCTTCTTCAACATCAGACATTAGATATGTGTCTTCTTCAGTCTTCAAATAAGATTTATTCAGCTTTTCAGTGTCCACTACTAGAAAAGTCTCTTTTTCCTGTTTTTCATCCTCTATCGCAGCAGTGACTTCAGCTTTCTCTGTGTTCCCGCTTTCTTCATCCAGTATAGAAACTTTATCACCTTGTTTTACCTCATCAGTTTCATTCATCTGTGTCTCTCCAACCTCCAGGTCTTCATTCTCTCCTCCTGACTCTACAGCATCATCATCTGCTTTAGATATAGAATATAGTATTAGATAAATTGTTTATATGAAGTATTTGAACTGCATGTGGTATCGAACATATAGTTCAGATTTTTTTACCATGTTTTGTCATAACCAAGCGGCAAAATAAGTGTAATGCTCATGCATTAAAACACACCATCTGAGATAACTTGTTAGATATTGACTATATATATCTAGACCTCCAACCACAAGTTAGTAACTCAGTAATGCTGCAAGTCTTAATATGTTATGTCAGAGTTGGTCATGAACCGCCTTCGAGTGGTCATGAACTGCATATTTTAAAGTTGCACCAAGCAAGTTTTTTTTATGTCGCTATCATTTTTATCTGCGCAAAAAAAAGTGATTTCTATATTTTGCAGAAAATACAACAAACATTATTTAATGTGCTCCTTGTTATTTTTATTTATTTTATGTTTCTTCAGAATAAACATGTATTTCAATTTTGGTTCTTGCAACACATTTCAAAATAAGTAGGAACAGTTAAGCATTTTCCACATTGCAATTCCGTTTCACAACACTTACAAATGATTACTGAAAACACCACGTGATGAAGTGTTACAGGTGTTTTGTTTCATTCTCCCTGCAAACAAGTCTTACTGTACGGGGTTTTTGTTGCCACATTTTGCGCTTCAAAATGTGCTACACATTCTTTATTGGAGACAGGTCAGGACTGCAGCCAGGTTAGTCAAGTACCTGTATCCTCTTCCTCCACAGCCAGGACTTCTACAGCATTTATTAATATAGTTATACATTTACTAATGCATTATTAAAATCGAAATTTGTGCTTGGTAACATTAGTTAATGCACTGTGAGTGTTTTAGGTGCAATTTTGTCCCATTCCTCCTGCAAACAAGTCTTAAGGTGGGCAACTGTACAGGGTTTTCGTTGATGATGTTAAACAGAGCAAGGAAATTTTCACAGTATGTCTGATAATATTTTTTCTTCTGGATAAAGTCTTATTTGTTTAATTTAGGCTAGAATAAAAGCAGTTTTTAATTTTTTAAAAGCCATTTTAAGGACAATATTATTAGCCCCTTTAAGCTATATATTTTTTCTATAGTCTACAGAACAAACCATTGTTATACAATAACTTGCCTAATTACCCTAACCTGCCTAGTGACCTAATTAACCTAGTTAAGCCTTTAAATGTCACTTTAAGCTGTATAGAAGTGTCTTGAAAAATATCTAGTAAAATATTATTTACTGTCATCATGGCAAAGATAAAATAAATCAGTTATTAGAGATGAGTTATTAAAACTGTTATGTTTTGAAATGTGTTAAAAAAAATCTTCTCTTCATTAAACAGAAATTGGGGAAAAAAATAAACAGGGGGCTAATAATTCTGACTTCAACTGTGGTTCAGAAGAAGTATAGTAAGTTTATGCAATACAATACTCAATACAAACAGATGGGACTGTAAGCTCAAAATCATAAACACTTTAATCATATGTAGCCTTTTCCATCCACTTATAATCATCCTTTAGAGGTAATAAAATTGATATTTTCTGTTTTTTAAAGGAGTTACCTGGTTTTGATACTGTATCGCGTTTGTCATCTCTGTTGAGGTAAAAGAAGGCCATCAGCAGACAGATGAAGGGCAGACTTCTCAAAATGTAAATCATCACAATATTCCCTGAACTACCTGTAAAAGATATGCATAATTATTGATTTAGCAGTTGATCTTTTGACCATCATGAAACATACCTAAATAGTAAATCTCATGCTTTTTTAAAGGCATACTTAGCTGTAACTTTTCTGCAATGAAAACTAGCAACATATTGTTTTTAAATAAACTTATATAAAAATCAAATAAGTGCACATTTATGGCTAAAATATAAGTGTTAAAATATAAAATAATATCTTACTCTTTTTCTGTGGCTCCTGTTGATTTTTATTATCTTCTGGACTTGGGTGGTGAAATACATCTGGCTTTTCTTCAGTGATAATTATTAATGAAAACGATAAATTCTGACACTTATCCTTCTAATTTATGACTCTATTTTGAATTTATTAAAAAATATTATTAATTTATGAATGAAAAAAGACAGGGACAAACCCAAATCACCCATTTAATTGCTGAAAATATATATATCATGTTTTCCAATAACAAGGTGTATATACTCACTGAAGGTTGAGCTGGGAATCGTGGAAACATACTCTGCAAAACAGAAAGAAAGGGGGTTATGTCTTAAAGGAATAGTTAGATTAGATTAGATTAGATTAAACTTTATTGTCATTACACATGTAAAAGTACAAGGCAACAAAATACAGTTTAGGTCTAACCAGTAGTGCAATAGCAGCAAGTGCAGGATATAAGTCTAAGTTATAAAGTGCAATTATAGAAAAAACTATGGTGATATTTACAGATGGATGTACTATGAACGTTATATACAGGTTGTATTAGCTATGAACTGAGATTTACAAAAATGTTTTTTACTCAAAAATGAAAATTCCGTCATCAATTACTCACTTTTTTATTTGTTTAAACCAATTATGTGCTTATTTCTTTTGTTGAACACAAAAGAAGATATTTTGAAACATGATGGTAACCTGCATCCATTGTGTCACGATCAGCAGCGATCTACTACCAGAGATCGCTGGTAAACACACTCACATTCACATGAACTACAAATCGGCCATGTTCATGGACTACATATTCAGTCATGCCATACAGACACCTGATGCAAGTCACCAGTGATTGCAAACACACAGCTGAAGCTGCTCACATACTGATTACATGGACTATAAGTACTTCTCAAGAACAAACACTGTTCTGAGTCTTGCTAGCTGTACAAGTGAACATTACGACGCGGTTCTCCTTGCCTTCCATGGTTTAGACCTTTGTTTTGTTTGATATTCCCTGTATGCTGCCTGCCTTGTGACCATCTGCCTGTTATTACGACTACGACTCTAGATTGCCCTTATACATGTGTTTGTTCCTGTTTTGACCACTGCTTGCCTGACCATTCTGCCAAAAAAGGATCCTTACTACATTGTTGGCATCCATCCTTGTTACACATTGACTTCCATAGTATTTATTTTTCCTACTATTAAAATCAATGGTTACAGGTTTTCAGCTTTCTTTAAAAATATAATATTTTGTGTTCAGCAGAAGAAAGACACTCATAAACGTTTGGAACCACTTGAAGGAGAGTAAATACTGAGTAAATTTTCATTTCTGAGCAAACCGTCCCTTTAATGCAGACCTATTTAAAATGATAGTTATATTGTGATGTGATATCCTTTCTTTTTAATGAAATCACAACACTCGTCTTTGAATTTGCAATAATTTAAATGCAGTTTTCATCTGACCTTCAGTTGTTGTATGAATTTCATTGACGTACAGCATCATTCTGTTTCCTTCATATTCCATCAGAACTGGTATATCTTGAATGGCTTTACAAACATAATCTCCCATGTCATTTGTAACTGTGTAGATGATGTTTAGAACAGAACAGTTTTCCTCTAAAGATGTTTGGTTGAGTCGCTTTTCTTCAGGAATTCGTTCCTCGTCCTTGTACCAAACTACTTTCAGACTTTTATTTGTCTCTGTTGTTTTGTTCCAGCAGCAGGTGATTTGAGCAGATTCTCCTTCATTTACAGTGATGTTGGGCAGATTATGATCCACTAGCACCTCCTCATATGAACCTGTGAGAGAGAAATAGTTAGGAAATCATCCAACACAGGGTCATTGAGAAATGTGCCCAGAGCTACATTCTGGCGGGTACCCGTTCTGGCGGGTACACATGAATGAATTTTGTAAAAACGAATGCTACAGGACAGAGGTGTAAAGAGTACCTGAAAACCATACTTGAGTAAAAGTACAGATACCTTACTGTAAAAATTACTCCATTACAAGTTACAAGTCACCAATTCCAATAAGACTTGTGTAAAAGTATTAAAGTATCCGATTTTAAAAGAACTTAAGTATTTTACTCATACTGAATGTAGGCTCAAAGAACACCAAGAAAGGTTTAATTTTTCTAATATATAAATTAAATTTCACACCTTAATGTTTCAAAATGGCAGAACAAAATATATTTAAAAAATAGAACAAAAAGTCACAGTCAAACTCAAATGTTCAAATAAAGGCACAAACAATTTATCAAAAAAAAAAAAAGTAGTAAAACGTAGTAAAAAAAAAATCAGAGCTGACTTTGATGTGATTCATCTCTCAGTATCAGAGGGGGGCAATATTTTTTATTTTAAGTAGTTTTTCAATTGATTAAGATGTTTTCTCTGTATTCAAATTAAACAAAGAGGAGCAGTTATTTTTCAACTTAGTAAACTACATATAAATTCAAGCGTCGGCTTCATCACTGGCTGCAGCCATGTTGCTAATTAAACACCTGGTATTAGGCAAGCTGCTAATTCACGTTCACATGATTTAGCTCATAAATAGCATACAGTACTTTCAGCACCCTGCAGATGGCGATATCGCCTCATCCGCCCAACAAATTAGCTGTGGTAGATAAAGATGCCGACTTGTTGTGCACAATCACAATGTAATGAGTAGGGCCAGACGGAATCTGCGGGCGTTTTTTGCTATTTCTGCGGAGAATTTTGGTAAAAATCTGCAAATTTCTGCAGAATTATTTTGGGAGTATCAAAAACCTTAATATGTTAAATAAAAAGTAATACCTTTTTAACTTGTATCTAATGTTTAAAATGCAAATCCAATTAAATTAACTGTAGATAGTTAACTTTAAGTAAATAAACAGAAATAATGATGCGCTAAAAATCTGCGGAAATCTGCGCGCGCAGATTCCGTGTGGGCCCAGTAATAAGTAACGGTAAGCATCCGTTCAAATGTAGTGAAGTAAAAAGTACATATATTCAATCAAAAATGTAGTCAAGTAAAGAGTAAAAGTTGCTTATATTTTTGATACCCAGTACAAGTACAATGTAGCCAAAAAAATACTTAAGTAAAGTAACGAAGTCCATTTACTCAAATACTTTACACCACTGCTACAGGATGGTACCACTAACAATTACCTTCGTATTTACATTGAAATAAAATTATTCATTGGATTTACTAAATCTTTAAGGTAAGTAGTTTATTTGGGCTGAATTTAATCAAACTAATTAAGTTGAACATTACCAAATTTAATTTGGTTAAATTAGGCCCATATAAATTATTAATCAATTTTTTTAGTGTATGGCTTTTCCAGAATGACTGATTTGCTCTGTAACTTACAGTGAATTGCATAGGAACAGCAAAGGACAGTTGCAAAAACAAGGTAAACACGACCCCACCCCCACCCCCCCACAAAAAAAGCAGTGTGATATTGTGGTAAAAGCACACAGCCACTATAGTTTTCTCTTCTACACTGATAGACATTTTATTGTATTTTTGCGGTAACTTACTGGCAGCACTGTTGCCAGTAGGTTATTGCATCTGCCCTTTACAGTAACTTACCTGTAGATGTGTTTTACAGTAGCAGTGTCATGATCTCCAGCGATCCATTCGTGACAAATCACCGGTGAACTACAGATGTGTTAAGAGACTACAAATCCTGTCATGCACCACACACACACACCTGTTTCCGGAACTCTGATTATTACATGCACACAGCTGATTACATGGACTGCTTATTCACCACACAAACACTAGTTCAGTACCGACTTAATATTAGTTAATGTTGTTAGTTAATGTTGACGTGATTTGTTGAGGTAATGTCTGTATGCTTGTCCTGATGTTTCTTTGTTTTTTTTTCTGTTTGTATTTTTTTAACCACAGCCTTGCTTTATTGTTGATCCTGTTTAGTCGCCTATTTTGACCATTGTTTGTTTTTGACTACATACCTGGGGGCTATTCCATAAAGCAAGCTTAGAGAAAAAGCCAGGCTCATTTTGGTACGTCAGGTTTATTAATGGCGGATTCGGTTTCATAAATCAAATTTACGATAGTTCAAACTTAGTTACCCTGGCAACTTATGCTGGGAAACTAGCCTGGTCTGGGGCAGGCTAACTCTCAGGCTAAGTCAAGTTGAAGCATAATCAAAGTAATGTTAACATTCACCTGCCATAGTTTGATGCCATTTTAATTGAGTTAACCTCTTAATAATGATTAAAACTTTATAGTCACTTAATAGTAAATATATATATACCTAAATATACCCTACCTAGCAGTATACTTATAATCTAATGGAATTAGTTGGCAAATATATGCAGTGTAACTTAAATTCAACAAACGGACCATCAAAATAAAGTGTGACCATATATTTAAATTCATATAAGTTATTCCAAACAAAACAAATACAAACTACAACATTTCAACTATATTTTAGATTTTTTCAACTAAATTTTATATAGTTTCTGTTGATTTTTTTTTTTCTTGGTTATTAAAATTGTATCTAACAATGTTACTAATTTTTGCACTGTGATCTTCAGTTTAGTTTTTGTTAGATTATTTCCAAAGTTTGATTTAGTAGTGAATCATTTAATGTATATGCACAAATATATTATTGTAAAGCATTCTGTAGAAAATATTAACTTAAAAGAAAGATCTGTGAGGGGTGTGTATATATATATATATATACTGTATATAGCGTAATGAACCGCCAACTTATCCAGCATATGATTTACGTAGCGGACGCCTTTCCAGCTGCAACACATCACTGGGAAACACATACACTATAGACAATTTAGCTTACCAAATTCACCTATACCACATGTCTTTGGATTTGAGGGGGAAACCGGAGCACCCGGAGGAAACACATGCCAACACGGGGAGACGAAAGTGCTGACTGATTTAAGGAAACAGACTACGTTTCTTAAATAATGACTTTAAAGCTAAAAACCCTGAGTGGAATAATCGGGAGATGATCCGGGCCGTGCAGTACGCTCACTTTAATGTAAAGATATTTTCCCACGGGGCGCTGGAAACACAAGTGTCAAAGAGAAAGCAGCTATTTGCAGCAGTTTCGGGAGCAAATAAAAAATCCCGCCGCTTGTGTGTGCACAGCTCTTTGTTGCCATTTTAATGTGCTTACATTTAGCACATTTTGTATGTTACATTGAGGCTGCAATGCAATAAAGCTTTTCCTTGCAAGCAACAAATGGCAGTAAGCGCGCATGTAAAATGACCCATATTGAAGTGCATATTACCGTAGTGAACTGTAAAGAATGTATGTGATATTTTACTGGTCATTTTACAGTAAATAATCGTATAATTGCAGCAGTCTAACAGTGTACTTTGCTTTTTCTTTTTTTTTTAAACTATCGGTTGGGTTTAGGGAAGGAGTGCGGGGTTTTTTGTGTTTTTTTGTGTGTGTGTTTTTAAAAACAAACAGACAAATAAATTATAATAGTTGTGTTCAGAAAGTGAACAATTTATCAATATATGGAAAAGTGTCATACCGTGGCAAAAGCACACAGCTGCGATTGTTTTTCTCATCTAGTTTTTTTTTTTTTTGAAAAAACTATTGGTTGGGTTTAGGAAAGAGGTGTTTTTTGTGTTTTTTGATTGTACTGTATATTGTGTGTGTATGGTGCTTTTAAAAACATTTATTTTGATGGTCCATTTGTTGAATTTAATTTACATTGCAACTACATGCCGCAGTATCAGCAGGTATTAAGCAGACAGTCTACTAATACTCAAATGGACCATCAAAATAAAGTGTTACCAGAACTTTTCCTTCAGCTTAGTCACTTATTTATCAGGGGTCGCCACAGCAGAATGAACCACCAACTATTCCAGCATATGTTTTACGTAACGGCAGCAACCCAGTACTGGGAAATAATATCAGAACTTGTAAATTAATTTACTATTTGCAGTTATGTTTAAGTAAAGCTTTTTTAAACTATAATGACATTTCTTCCAAATTCAGAGATTATTTGCATAAATATTTTTTAAGTTGCCGTTTGCTGATTTGTTCATATTAATTAAAATCTTTAGACAGTGTTTTTCCCCTAAAGTCATTAAGAAGTCTCAATTTCAAGAAAATAATATTTCAGTCTATCTAAATGTCATGTTTTAATAAATGTGCGTGTGTGATCAAATAATTTATGTACAGTTGAAGTGTGAATTATAAGCCCTGCTAAATTATTAGCCTCCCTGTATATTTCTTACCCCAATTCCTGTTTGACGGAGAGAATTTTTTTCAACACATTTCTAAAAATAGTTTTAATGACTAATTTCTAATAACATTTAAAATAGACATTTAAAGTGGCATTTGAAAGCTTAACTAGGTTAAAGTAGTTAGGCAAGTCATTGTATAACAGTGGTTTGTTCTGTTGACAATTGAAAAAAAATACTGCTTAAAGGGGCTAATACTGTAATATTGACCTTAAAATGGTTAAAAAAAACTGCTTTTATTCTAGCCAAAATAGAAATGGCTTATAATTTTGACTTCAAATTTCCCATATGATAAACCCTACTTTTTTTTTTCTTAAACCTATACAAAAAATAATCAGCTGTTCAGACTGCATGTTGTTCTTACCTTTGAAGCAAATGCAGGACAATATGAAGCCACAGATCAAAGTGCAGGAAAACCTCATTTCTACGCAATTAGATCTCCAAACTAACATAAACACAGAGAGAGAGAGCCGCTCACATTAAAACACACAGAGAGTCATCCTTGCGTGTCGCCGTCTTCGTCATGTGATCAAATCTTCTCTTTCACTTCTGTCTTCGGTCAAGCTGAAGTAAAAGTGTGGCTGTTACACGTTATTAAAGTTTTCCAACCACACCTTTCACAGATTTTGAATATTCTAAAAATGGACCAAATGTTGTACTAAAATTAATAATTCATTGCTCTGTAAACCATGACATTAAATAAGTCAATAAAATAAATAAACAAACAAATAAGTAAATAAATAAATAAATAAATAAAAAATATTTTTGCAGGAGAATAATAATGATTTAATAATTACAATAATAATAATAAATAATATCAATGTTGGTTTGTTCAATTTTAAAAGCATCCAATTTGTGTTTAATAAAAATACAATGATACCTTAAATCATGTTTTATTTTTTTGTTAATTTACATGATAACACATCTGTTTTTATTACAAATGTTCAAATAAGTGAGCAAGTGGCAAATACTGGTGTCAAAAATGAGTAATGGTTAAAATAACTATTGTCCAAAAAAAAGTACTGTCTATGATTGCCTACTTTTCAATTATAATCAGTAACACTTTATTTTGATGATCCAAATGAGTATTAGTAGACTGTCTGCTTAATATCTGTTGATACAGACATTAAACAGACATTTAACTGACTATAAGAAACTTTGCAAGTACATGTCAACTTACACTAACCCTAACCCTAACCCTAATCCCAGCCTAACAGTCTACTTATAATTTAATGAGAATTACTTGGCATGTAACTTAAATTCAACAAACGGACCATAAAAATAAAGTGTGACCTAATAATTACGTGTGAAATGTATTGAATTGATGTTTTCAAATATATTCAAAGCTTAAATATACATTGGTATAAACGCAAGCAGTAAAATACAACTCACTGTGATGCATTCATATAAAATATAACATTTAACATCAATTTATTAAGAAATTGACTAAAATGATTTGCTTGGGTTTCTATTTGTATGTGACATGAAAATAGTTTTTCTCATATAAATCATTTAATTTGAGAAATTCACTACTAAGTGATGAATAATATAATATAATATAATATAATATAATATAATATAATATAATATAATATAATATAATATAATAAAATATAATATAATATAATATAATATAAAATAATAAAACATAATATAATATAATATAATATAATATAATATAATATAAAATAATATAAAATAATATAATATAATATAATAAAATATAATATAATATAATATAATATAATATAATATAATAAAACATAATATAATATAATATAATATAATATAATATAATATAATATAATATAAAATAATATAATATAATATAATATAATATAATATAATATAATATAATATAATACAATATAATACAATAAAATATAATATAATATAATATAATATAATATAATATAATATAATATAATATATAATATAATATAATATAATATAATATAATATAATATAATATAATACAATATAATACAATAAAATATAATATAATATAATATAATATAATATAATATAATATAATATAATATAATATAAAATAATATAATATAATATAATATAATATAATATAATATAATATAATACAATATAATACAATAAAATATAATATAATATAATATAATATAATATAATATAATATAATATAATATAATATAATATAATATAATATAATATAAAATATAATATAATATAATATAATATAATATAATATAATATAATATAATAAAATATAATAAAATATAATATAATATAAAATAATATAAAATAATCTAAAATAATATAATATAATATAATAAAATATAATATAATATAATATAATATAATATAATATAATATAATATAATATAATATAATATAATATAATAAAACATAATATAATATAATATAATATAATATAAAATATAATATAATATAATATAATATAATATAATATAATATAATAAAATATAATATAATATAATATAATATAATATAATATAAAATATAATATAATATAATATAATATAATATAAAATATAATATAATATAATATAATATAATATAATATAATATAATATAATATAATATAATATAATATAATATAATATAAAATAATAAAATATAATATAATATAATATAATATAATATAATATAATATAATATAATATGAACTCAATTATTTATTTCCCTTTAACCAAGTCTCTTATTTATCAGGGTCACTGGTGACAGTCCCAACTGAGCCAGTTGGCATTTCTGTGTGGAGTTTGCATGTTCTCCCCGTGTTAGCGGTTCGCGTGGGTTTCCTCTGGGTGCTCCGGTTTCCCCCACAGTCCAAAGACATGCACTAAAGTCGAATAGAATAAGCTAAATTGTCCGTAGTGTATAAGTGTGAATGTGAGAGTGTATGGATGTTTCCCAGTACTTGGAACCAGCTGGAAGGGCATCCGCTGTGTAAAACATATGCTGGATAACTTGGTGGTTCATTCCGCTGTGGCGACCCCTGATGAATAAAGGGACTAAGCCGAATGAAAATGAATGAATGAATTAATGAAAAGTTTGCCAAACATGTTCCCTCAATGTGTGCATAAACTCTATAGAATAATGTAATTGTTAAATTATGGATAATTATATTGTCTGTGGAGAAATCCAGCCATTTACTCCATTTCTTTTTAAAGATCTGTTTTTGTAATGGAAGTGCATGTGTCATTTTTTCCATTTCCTCAACTTCTGCTATTATTTTGAACCATTCGTCTTTAGCTGGTGGGTCTTCTTTATACCATTTCTGGGTTATAGCTTTTTTACTTGTTGCCAATAATATCTTAAATAGATATCTATCCTCCTTTTTAGGTTTAATACGGAATATCTCCTCGATAAAGTACATTGAATGATCGAGGAATATAAAGATCAAAAATATCATTGATAGCGGAGTGTACAGTTTCCCAAAAACGATCAATTCTTAAAGCACTGCCAGAATGTAGGCACGATATGCCTAAAACATCTGTTTTTATTACAAATGTTCAAAAAAGTGAGCAAAATTCTCAAAGATAACCTCCAGACAGACTATTAATTTCGGTATGCATGCATTGGAAAATATATGTTGCTCACTTAAATTTTTTAAGCTGAATCCATTTAACTTTACAAGTCATTTTAACTGTCATCAATTAAGCTCCAAACATCAAGTTAATATTTGTTCAACTTAAAAAAAAATATTAGTTGAAACCTGATTAGCTTTCTAAATCATGTTAAAGTAACATAAAGCATATGTTGTCATTTCTTTATTATGTAATTTATTACAGTGTGCTGGAAATTGTGTTCTCATGTCTCTTTGTTAACATTCTGCATGCTTTGCATGTGAAGTTAATTTAGCTGCTGTGGTTGGTTTGGTTTGGCCTCTTTTTGCTGATGCATCTGTGATGCCCATGATTGTTTTTGTAGTTTAACGCAGTGATGTTTTTAAGATGTGACTGGTCACTATACAGCCATTCAGATAAAGATATACTGAGAACAAAGCTGCAGACAGCACACTGAAAAAAAAAAGATTAATTGGATTTACTAAATGTTTTTAAGGTAAGTGGTTGCAAACAATTTATTTGGGCTGAATTTAAACAAACAAATACATTTAATTTGTTTGTTTAAATTCAACCCATATAAATTATTTGCAACCACTTACCTTTGATGGATTCAGATTTCTGCCTTCCATCCGTTCTAGCATGGATCAACATTTATACTTTTTCTCATTACTTTATTAATATGATTATTTAAATGAGTATTTAATTTTGAAATGATTTTGACTAATGAATAATTTAACACACTGCCTTATGTAAGAATGTTCAGTGTTCTTGCTCCTCCCTTTGTCTGTCTATTTTAACTTTATTTTCAGGAGCCACCAAACTAGGTCAGAGGTCAAGGAGACATTGAGTGGAACTGAAGGGCTTAATGATTGAAAACAACTGTTTTCCTATTTGTATAATTATGTGTTAACACTGTCTAAAGTGATTTTGATATTATTATTATTATTTTTTATTTTTTATTTTTTTATTCATTCATTCATTTTCTTTTCGACTTAGTCCCTTTATTAATCTGTGGTCACCACAGCGAAATGAACCGCCAACTTATCCAGCCCATGTTTTACGCAGTGGATGCCTTCCAGCCGCAACCCATCTCTGGGAAACATCCATAAACACTCCTTCACACTCACACACTACGGACAATTTAGCCTACCCAATTCACCTGTACTGCATGTCTTTGGACTGTGAGGGAAACCGGAGCACCCGGAGGAAACCCACGCAAACGCAGGGAGAACATGCAAACTCCACACAGAAATGCCAACTGACCCAGCCGAGGCACGAACCAGCGACCTTCTTGCTGTGAGGTGACAGCACTACCTACTGTGCCACTGCATCGCCTATTATTATTATTATTATTATTATTATTATTATGTGTTTATTCTGTTTAAAGTGATTTTCCGTTTTATTTAAGATAGACTTTGTGTAGTAAGAATATAGCAGTCTGAATGCTGTTTATACCAGTTTTGAACTAGTTTGATAAGACGGCTGAGAGTACAAAGAAAAAACCTTGGGTTTTTATAACAGATAGTCTCTTGTGTGTATATATATGCATCCGATGGGTCAGTTCTACAGGTCTGAGACCAGCTCTTAATTATCTATGCCCGACTTGACCCAAGCCTCCTGTCGCCATCCCTATCTGGATTCAGATACGACTCCGCATTGACGTACATATTAGGAATTGTCTATCTTTGTTTTAACCAATCGTTACCTGAAACCTGATTGTAAGCCGAGCGGCCTAGGAACTCATTGCGAGTGTTGAAGCTGGCATCTGCTGATGGAACTGCAAACTATCTTCAGTAAACTTTATTTATTTGAATCTCTGACTCCGGCTCTTCTTCATCTGTCAGACTGGTCATTCTTTGGGTTCAAACTGTAAATTATCCCTACACCTTAAAAAATAACCAATAAATACAGCGAATAATTATTTTCAGTGCAATTAAACAAGCTCTTCAACCAATTTAAGATATCATTTTACATCTGTATCACATTTAAGAGATAGTTCACCCCCCAAAAAAAGTCATTTACTCATTCCACGCTTGTTCAAAACATGTTTGAGTTTCTTTCATTTGTTGAACACAAAAGAAGATATACTGAAGAATGTTGGAAAGTACAGCCATTGACTTCTATAGTATTGTATTTTTTTTTATTCCTACTATTGACATTAATGGCTGTTTTCCCCCCAGAATATCTTGTTAGGTGTTCAGCAAAAGAAAGGAATTCATAAATACATAATTTTCTGGATGAACTCTAGCTTAAATGCATGTTTTGAGTCTCATTAAAAACTTCGAACTGATATTACTTCCACAAAATCTT
This sequence comes from Danio kyathit, assembly GCA_903798195.1. Classification (NCBI taxonomy): domain Eukaryota; kingdom Metazoa; phylum Chordata; class Actinopteri; order Cypriniformes; family Danionidae; genus Danio; species Danio kyathit. The sequence continues at coordinate 12,298,410 of LR812539.1, forward strand.
CATGCACCATGAAAATGTGCGGTTTGTTTAAACTACTTATTTAAAATGAGCTAAAATGACACAATTCTTGAGGTTTTTATTGCAACAGCTCAATTGTTTTATGTTCAATCCACTTAAATTCATTAAAACTAACAAGTTAACATAAATTCTTTGATATTGTCCAAACACAAACCGATAGTGTGGAACCCATCATTTTTTACAGCGTGGTTTGAGTTAATGTTGAGCTCTAAATGACTTAAAGGTTACTAAGATACTTTAAAAAGTGTTGTACCTCTGCTTCAGCCATCTGATCTGAAAGGGTTTTTTTTCACAGGGTGTTTTGTCAGGAAGTGGTCAAACAACATCTTGAGAAACAGGACGTCCATCAAGACCTATGAGCAGAGAAAGGTCTGCATGAGTGGGCTTGTGGTTTTTAAGATATCTACTATGTCTTTTACAAACTTTCAGTTAAAAGGGACCCCAGGTATTGTTAAATTTAATGTAAATAATGTCTATTACTGACTTTTATTCAGTCTCAGGCCCTATCCACATGACAATGGATTGAAGTCAGTCTGCAGAAGTTTAACCTGTTAACTGTTTGCCGTTGGATGTTTAAACATTAAGTCCTCCTATATGCTTAAAGGGTTAGTTCACCCAAAACTGAAAGTTTAATCATCGTTTGCCCATCCTCCACTTGTTTAGAATCCGACTTTCTTCTGTTAAACACAAAAGTGGCACAGTGGCTCAGTGGTTAACACCTTTGGCAGCAATTACAGCCTCAAGTCTTTTTGAATATGATGCCACAAGCTTGGCACACCTGTCTTTGGGTATATTTGCCCATTCCTCTCAAGCTCTATGAGGTTGGATGGGAAGCGACGGTGTACAGCCATTTTCAGATCTCTCCAGAGATGTTCAATAGGATTTAGGTCTGGGCTCTGGCTGGGCCGCTCAAGGATATTCACCGAGTTGTTGTGAAGCCACTCCATTGATATTTTGGTGGTGTGCTTTGGGTCATTGTCCTGCTGGAAGATGAACCGTCGCCCCAGTCTGAGGTCAAGAGCACTCTGAAGCAGGTTTTTATTCAGGATGTCTCTGTACATTGCTGCATTCATCTTTCCCTCTATCCTGACTAGTTCCTGCTGCTGAAAAACATCCCCACAGCATGATGCTGCCACCACCATGCTTCACTGTAGGGATGGTATTAGCCTGGTGATGAGCGGTGCCTGGTTTTCTCCAAACGTAACGCCTGGCATTCACTCCAAAGAGTTCAATTTTAGTCTCATCAAACCAGAGAATTTAGTTTCTTATAGTCTGAGAGTCCTTCAGATGCCTTTTGGCAAATTCCAGGCGGTAGTGGCTTCTGTCTGGCCACTCTACCATACAGGCCTGATTGGTGGATTTCTGCACAGATGGTTGTCCTTCTGTAAGGTTCTGCTCTCTCCACAGAAGAACACTGGAGCTCAGACAGAGTGACCATCGGGTTATTGATCAGCTCCCTGACTAGAGCCCTTCTCCCCCGATCACTCAGCTTAGATGGAGGCCACTGTGCTCATTGGAACTTTCAGAGCAGCAGAAATGTTTCTGTAACCTTCCCCAGCCTTGTGCCTTAAGACAATCCTGTCTCGGAGGTCTACAGACAATTCCTTTGTCTTCATGCTTGGTTTGTGCTTTGACATGCATTGTCAACCCTGGGACCTTATATAGACAGGTGTATGCCTTTTCAAATCATATCCAATCAACTTAATTGACCACAGGTGAACTCCAATTAAGCTGCTGAAACATCTCAAGAATGATCAGTGGAAACAGAATGTACCTGAGCTCAATTTAGAGCTTCAGGGCAAAGGCTGTGAATACTTCTGTAATTTTTCAGCTTTTTTATTTTTAATAAATTTGCAACAATTTCAAAAAATCTTTTTGGGGTATTGTGTGTGTAATTTTGAGGAAATAAATTAATTTAAGCCTTTTTGGAATAAGGCTGTAACATAAAAAATGTGGAAAAAGTAAAGCGCTATGAATACTTTCCGGATGCACTGCATACATTTTGTTTTTCCAGTTTGATGGCTTCTGACGCCAATTTTACACTTTTACGGTCAAAAGCTTATGTGCTCTCCAACACCTGCACATTACATAGGCAGTAGAAAAAGTAACTAAAAATATATAACATACAAATCAACAAGCATTATATATATACATTATATAACAAAAAAGTATATAATTACCATGAACAATAAACTATGAAATATGGCTCTTACACTAAATTTAATTTGTTTAAATTCAGCCCATTTAAATTGTTTGCAACCACCTACCTAAATGCAATTCATCTTTTTTTTTTCAGTGTACTAATATGACATAACCATTTTATAAAAGCAATAATCCCCATCAAGCTGTGATTTATATTTAATTTATAACAGTAAAACACTGCTTTTATATATAAAATACAATTTCAGTATAGAGTTTGGATTGATGGAGAATTCTATGGCCTTTCCATGCGTTTATAAGAACATGACAACATCGTCTTAGCATGAAATAATCAATGCAGCAGCACACAGTGGTTTACCGTCAAATTTCTGACAGCACAAGAGAAAAGATGAGCTCATCTGAAAGTCCAGAACCTCCACACAGCCTTGTGCACCTGCTCTTATTCCCTCTGTATCCTAGCAACCAGAGAGAGAAAGAGAGAGAGAGAGCAAAAGAGAGAGAGAAAGAGAGAGACTGAGTGTTGAGCAGTTTGACTAGTATTCGGTGTCTAATCATGGCAGGTAAATGGTTAATTGAATTGTGGGTTGTTGTTTTTTTCGTTTGCTGAGCACTTCCAAGGCTGACGCCACATATAAGCTCTCGTCTCACAGCTTGAACACTCCCAAAAACATCCTCACGAGCACTTTAGCCAAGACGGCTTAATTCAATTCAGTTGCATTCTGAGAGGCCTTATCGATGTGACAAATGATTATGTGTTACTATGATACTCTTAGACTTTCATTCAGGATAATGCAGTTTAGTTCAGCAACAAAGCTGTACTTTAAATGTGTAGTGAGCAAGCTAAATGAGTAAAACCTCTACAGTAAACAGACTGTTTTGATATTTAGTGTTCAAGTAAACTTGAAATCAAAGTAACCCGTTAACCTCAAGTAGGTTCCCCAAGTGGGAGGGCTTTTACTGCAAGTAGGCTGGGTGACCTCCAAGTGGGAGGGACTTACACCGCAAGTAAACTGGGTTTAGGGATGGTGTAGGTGTAGTTGACATTATTAAAACACAATAGGTTACTGTGAGGTTGGGTTTGGGGTTGGGGTAGGTGTAGTTGACATTAATAAAACACAACAGGTTACTGTGAGGTTGGGTTTAGGGTTGGGGTAGGTGTAGTTGACATTAATAAAACACAACAGGTTATTGTGAGGTTGGGTTTAGGGTTGGGGTAGGTGTAGATGGTAATAAAACACAATAGGCTACTGTGAGGTTGGGTTTAGGTTTGGGGTAAATGTAGACATTAATAAAACACAACAGGTTTCTGTGAGGTTGGGTTTAGGTTTGGGGTAAATGTAGACATTAATAAAACACAACAGGTTTCTGTGAGGTTGGGTTTAGGGTTGGGGTAGGTGTAGTTGACATTAATACAACAGAATAGGTTACTCTGAGGTTGGGTTTAGGGTTGGGGTAGGTGTAGTTGACATTAATACAACAGAATAGGTTACTGTGAGGTTGGGTTTAGGGTTGGGGTAGGTGTAGTTGACATTAATAAAACACAACAGGTAACTGTGAGGTTGGGTTTAGGGTTGGGGTAAGTGTTGACATTAATACAACACAATAGGTCACCTTAAGGTTGGGTTTAGGGTTGGGGTAAGTGTTGACATTAATACAACACAATAGGTCACCTTAAGGTTAGGTTTAGGTTTGGGGTAAGTGTTGACATTAATAAAACACAACAGGTTACTGTGAGGTTGAGTTTAGGGTTGGGGTAAGTGTTGACATTATTAAAACACAACAGGTTTCTGTGAGGTTGGGTTTAGGGTTGGGGTAGGTGTAGTTGACATTAATAAAACACAACAGGTTACTGTGAGGTTGGGTTTAGGGTTGGGGTAGGTGTAGTTGACATTAATAAAACACAACAGGTTACTGTGAGGTTGGGTTTAGGGTTGGGGTAGGTGTAGTTGACATTAATAAAACACAACAGGTTACTGTGAGGTTGGGTTTAGGTTTGGGGTAAGTGTAGACATTAATAAAACCCAACAGGTTTCTGTGAGGTTGGGTTTAGGGTTGGGGTAGGTGTAGTTGACATTAATAAAACACAACAGGTTGCTGTGAGGTTGGGTTTAGGGTTGGGGTAGGTGTAGTTGACATTAATAAAACACAACAGGTTGCTGTGAGGTTGGGTTTAGGGTTGGGGTAGGTGTAGTTGACATTAATAAAACACAACAGGTTACTGTGAGGTTGGGTTTAGGGTTGGGGTAGGTGTAGTTGACATTAATAAAACACAACAGGTTACTGTGAGGTTGGGTTTAGGTTTGGGGTAAGTGTAGACATTAATAAAACCCAACAGGTATCTGTGAGGTTGGGTTTAGGGTTTGGGTAGGTGTAGTTGACATTAATAAAACACAACAGGTTGCTGTGAGGTTGGGTTTAGGGTTGGGGTAGGTGTAGTTGACATTAATAAAACACAACAGGTTGCTGTGAGGTTGGGTTTAGGGTTGGGGTAGGTGTAGTTGACATTAATAAAACACAACAGTTTACTGTGAGGTTGGGTTTAGGGTTGGGGTAGGTGGAGACATTAATTAAATGAAAACTCTAGGTTTCTACAGCCCACTTGGAGCTCAAGTCCCACTTTTTTGGAGCAGGCTCTGACCTCCATTTATACCCTTCTCATTTACCACACAATACATTCTCTTTTTCCCCTCTTTCATTTTTGTTTATGTAAAAAATGCTTGTTTCCATAGTAATATCTCTTTATTAGAATAAAATATAGAAGCCTGTACAAAATGCTTTGGTTCCACACAATCGATTTGTGCTGGGACAACATGAAGAAATTAAGTCTTATTAATTTTTAAACCAATTTAATTGGATTAAACATAAAAGAATTTTTGTGGAAAAAAAAATTAAGAATTTAGTTGTTTCAGGTCATTTTAAATAAGTAGTTTGAACAAACAGCAAACAAAATTAAAACGTACATTCATTCGATCATTTACTTTGAGCTTAGTCCCTTTATTTATCAGGGGTCACCACAACGGAATGAACCACCAACTATTCAAGTATATGTTTTACGATGTGGATGCCCTTCCAGCCACAACCCAGCACTGGGAAACACCCATACACTCTATCATTCACACACATACATTCATACACTAAGGCTATAGCGCATGTTTTTGGACTGTGGGGGAAACCGGAGCATCCGGAGAAAATCTACGCCAACACAGGGGAACACACAAACTCCACACAGAAATAGCAACTGGCCCAGCCGGGACTCAAACCAGTGACCTTCTTGCTGTGAGGTAACAGTGCTAACCAATGAGCCACCGTGTTAGCGGTGTATACATATCAACAAGCCAAATAATTAATAATCTTTTAAAGTCCATGTGAAATCAAAGTGTTTTTGCTTGCACGCATTGTTATTCTTTAGGTGAATTAATCAGTGCAAGTTAATCCACTGAAAGAAAAGTTTGTTTTGTAATCTTCAATCAAAATCTGACCATTCCTTCTCTGTTGATGTTGGTTTGATGGCTTCAGCCACAATATTCTTAACCACACCCCTCTAAGCACTCAAGTCCTCCCTATAAGACTAAGCCCCTCCCCCTTCACAATATTCCACTTTAGTTGGAAACACATCGACATACTAGAATAAAAGTCTGAGCAACTTCTGGTTCAGGTGGGCTTTACCCTCTTAAACCCTGCTATTTTGGGGGTTCTGCCTAGATTTTACCCAAATATAAAAGCTTCCCAAATCCACATGCAGAGGTGTAAATGCAAAAGTTTGGTATCATTTTAAAGAAAACCCTTTGAATTTTTATAAAACACTGTTGAAAGTGATTAAAATAATTGTATATGTTGTCTGTGTTATAATAAACCTCTCCAAAAAGGAGGCGCTTTTTGTATTTTTTTTTATAAACTCAAATTTGAAAGTGTACCTTTTAGGTTCTGTGTGGTCTAGGTTGCTGTAATTAATTTTGGTGGCTCCTGCACATGTCAGTAATCATAAGAAAAAAGAAAAATGTCTCTATCCTATTCTATGCAAAAGTTATTCTATTCCAACTGATGAGAGAACAGAGCCACTTATGGGGGTATTGGGCAAGTACAGACCTTTAAAATGTAAAGAATGAGGAAGTAAATGACGTCATGCTACCGGGTACACAGAGGTTCAATCATAATGAAATTACATTTGTGTGCTTGGTATGTTAAAATAAGTGCTGTCTGTGTCATTTAAAAAGATTATGTCTATTGTTTTCTTAATTATTGAAATACCCCTGGGATTTTTGTCCTAAATATGCATCTTTTTTATAGGTAATTAAGCGAAAAACAGGATTAATGTCACTTTAAAATCACTCATTCATTAATTTTCCTTCAGCTTAGTCCAGTGGTCTCAAACTCAATTCCTGGAGGGCCACAGCTCTGCAGATTTTTGCTCCAACCACTTCCAGCTCACACCTGCTTAATAGTCTCTAGTACTCTTGAACACCTGGATGGATCAGCTGTGTTTGATTAGGGCTGGAGCAAAACTGTGCAGAGCTGCGGCCATCCAGGAATCAAGTTTGAGACTCATGGCTTAGTCGATTATTTATCAGGGGTCACCACAGCAGAATGGACCGCCAACTTATCCAGCATATGTTTTACACAGCGGATGCCCTTCCAGCTGCAACCCAGTACTGGGAAACACCCATATACTCTCACACGTATACACTATGGTCAATTTAGTTTAGTCAATTCACCTACAGCGCATGTGTTTGGACTGTGGCGGAAACCGGAGCACCCGGAGGAAACCCACGCCAACACACGGAGAACATGCAAACTCCACACAGACATTTGACCTTCTTGCTGTGAGGCAACAGTGTGACTTGCCACCACTTTAAAATCATCTAGATGTAAAAATGTAGGAAATCCCTCACACTAAAGAAAGAAATTAAATGATCAGAATGCTCACTTACGTTTCATAAGTCAAAGCAGGCTAATGGTTGCTGTAAGGTCAACTGTACATGTCTCTTCACCTGATATAATTGTTTTCCTGTCCTGCTGTCTGAGAACTTGCTCATAAATTATTCACTGATCTGTATGAGGGGAACGTCTCCCTTGAAGGACATTTTGTGAAATAGAAAATCAACATAGGAAAAGGATGCGAATTTGTCCTTAATCCCTGATGTGAAACTCCATAGAGATGTTGTGTCAACATCAAACTTCAATTATTTGGGCAGCATTACTGCAGTCACTGCAGCAGACAAATCTCATTCTGTGAGGAAAACAAGAGCGTATACATACTGATACTATGGTGATGAGCAGTGTTGGGGAGGTTACTTTGGAAATGTAATAGATTACAGATTACAAATTACCCTATTTAAAATGTAATAAGTGGTGTACCTTTTCAATTACTTTATAAAAGTAACTAATTACATCTGATTACTTTTTGATTACTTTTAAGTTTCTAATGGATATTTTCAACTAAATCATTTTCAAGCATTTATACCAAGCAGGTGTGACCTCACAGTAGCTCTGTTTACTGTTAGAATCTCAAAATCTCTCATCACTTGAATTAAGATTGTATTAATTTAATTTTAAAGTACAGCCACCACAAAACCAGACCTTATAACAAAAAAATAAAAGTTTTAGTTAGTTGTGCAAGGTGATTTTTGTGGCATTTGCAATAAAAAAATAAATCGAAGCTGTTTCTGCAATTTTCATTTTTTTTTTTTTTTTTTTTTATAATAATTTTTTAGGGGTTTTCACCTTTATTTGATAGGACAGTAGAGAGTATTGACAGGAAAGAATGGGGAGCAGAGAGAGGGGAAGGATCGGCATAGGACCGCGAGGCGGAATCGAACTCGGGTCGCTGTGAACACCGGAGTGCACGTGTCGACGCACTAACCACTACACCACTGGCGCCGACGCAATTTTCATTTTTAAATAATCTAGCTCCTGTTTATCTAACCAACCTCCTGTCTCGCTACAACCCAACCCACTCTTTAAGATCTCAAAACTCAGGGCTTCTGGTAGTACCTAGAATATCAAAGTCGAGTAAAGGAGGTCGAGCCTTCTCATTTATGGCCCCTAAACTCTGGAATAGCCTTCCTGATAATGTCCGAGGCTCAGACACAGTCTCGCTCTTCAAAACTAGATTAAAGACCTATCTTTTTAGCAAAGCATACACTCAGTGCAGTACATAGCGGTATGACGCATGATGTGCCCCACACATGATTTTGGTTCTCGTTTATATACACTATGAACAGCAGCTACGCTAATTATTCTCCTTATTCTGTATTTCCACCTGGGGGTACTCATCTCAAGGCCCTCAGACTATGCAGTGCCACTGACGCAATCCGAGACCAGCGACGAGATGATCCCAAGGTTTTCTGGACCAGGCCATATCCTGAGCAGCTGCTGTGGTGGTCATCGTGGAGTGAGAGCATGACTGACTCCTGTGATGCTCCAAGGACAGACGAGTCTTCGCTGAGGTCCAGCTTCCTGCGCCTAGACTGCAGCTCTGCACAAGACATTGGCCATAGAGGAAATGATCGTGCCCAACTGAGCCAGGTTTCTCTCGAGGTTTTTTTTTTAAAATCTTCGCTTTCGCCAATTGGTGAAGTTTTTTCCTCGCCGCTGTCGCAACTGGCTTGTATGGTTTGGGATCTGTAGAGCTGTGCATCGATGGATTTGCTCTTCAGTGTTTGGACTCTCAGTAGTGATTATTAACCCACACTGAACTGAGCTAAACTGAACTGAAATTAATCTCTGAAAACTGAACTGACACAGTTTCAATTCACTATAATCTTCCATGTGAAGCTGCTTTGACACAATCTACATTGTGTAAGCGCTATACAAATAAAGATGAATTGAATTAAATTGAATAAATCAAAGCAACTTAAATCCAAGTTAATCACATCTTAGTGATCAATAAAACTGTCAATGAAACATATGAAGCATAATTGTTCAGTACAGTTATTTACTGTAAATTATATTGTACTAAACAGAAACAAATTATAGTATATAACAGCAAAAACAAAAAATCCAATAAAACCAGGTGTTACACATTTAAAACACTATTGTAGTTTATAGTAAAGGGAAATATTTAGGAATAAGCATTATATTGTATATATATTTACAGCTCTTCATTAATGAATTACACTACATAATGTAGTATCATTAGTAACTATCATGAACTAATAGTAATTACCTTAGTATATTTTAACCTTTACTACAGTAAACTATATATATATATATATATATATATATATATATATATATATAGACCTCCTCTCCCTCAGTCATCTTTCCATCAAGCAAGTTTCTCATGTTAGCTTTGGTTGGTACGTCACCGACCAGTAGTGCGTTTCCCAAACAACGACGTAACTCGCAGCTGAACTATCATAGTACGATACATCGTTTGGGAAAAGAACGATGTAGTGACGAGTGTTTCCCAAAACCCGTAGTATCTCTGTTGCAGATCGATCGCTTGAACTACGTTAGTTATAATGTAAAACGCCCATAACGATGCTCTAAACAGGGTGGAGTAACAACTTCTTTAGAGAAGAACCCCATAATGTCTTTGTGTAAATTATATTGTTTTACACAAACACGCATTTAAAAAAAATCCAATATTAGTTTTGGTAAAAACATGCACTCGCTTTCCATATTCATTGAAATATATGTAAACGGCTCATATAGGACCTGTGTTTCCTTTACAAATATTATTGAGAACATTACATATTCTATTCTAAAACATAAAATCACTTATAAAAGCTAACACTATTCTAATATCATATATAAATCATATAAATAAATAAATAAATAAATAAATAAATAAATAAATAAATAATGAGGCTATTTATTAAGAAATGAAATTGAATATTTATTATTTATTAGGAAATGAAAAAGTCATACTTTAATGATAATATTAATAATATTAATGATGATGACGAATATTATTATTATTATTAAGTAGGATATTGTTTATTTATTTTTTGAAAAGTCTACTTTTACAATTTGACACATGCAAACCACTGCAGAAATGTTCAAACCAACAGGCCCATGTCATATACAGTACAGATACTTAATAAATAACCTACTATAAATTAAAAGCAATAACGTATGCTATGATTTTTGTTTTTACAAGCTTTGGAGACTTATCATAAATAATAGGTCACCTATAGATTTCGTTATGAGGCTGTGTTCAAAATGGCATCAATGTTTTCAAAGTGCACTGCGAAGGGAGCACAATTGTAAACATGAAGATCGCTAAAACTGAACTGTGAAAATACTTTGAAAGCAAATTACACCTAAGAGAGATGACTTTAATGCTTTTTTATTTTGAATCATTCCAATTTTAAATGTTAGAATGTTCTAAATGAACAGGGCATAGGGGGGATAACTGGGAATAGAACACAGCCAGGAACTATGTTTCTAACTACAGCTCCAGAGGTGTAGTTGCAAGTGCACAAGTTTGCGACGCAGTTTGTGAATGTTCATTGGAACGATGGATTTGAGAAACGGAAAATCAACAAACTATGTTTGTAACGACAGAACTTGCGACCTTAGTTGGCTAATGATGGTTTTGGGAAACGCACCCCAGAGCGAGAGGAGGCAGTAATGCACCAAAAAGTTTGTTGTCGACCACTGAAAAACAGATAGAAGAAGAAATCATCGTTCTTGCCGTCATATGGCTTTATTTTCATTGGCTAGACCCCGGCCTCACAGCTCTGTGAATGTCGGTGCCTTCACTTATTGATCTGCGATCAGTAAATGTAGCTTGTGTGGACGCTACTGCGCTACTTGACTAAAAAAAATAGCTTCGCTAATGAAAAGCTATTTCATTCAGAAAGTAGCGACGCTACCACCACGCTACTGAGAAATGTAGTTATAGAAGAATAGCAGCGCTTTAATAAATGGCCTTAGCAGAAGGCATCGTGCATATCAAAAACAGTCAAAGCAACAGATTAATATTATTCAACATTCATTCATTTCTTAATTTTCTTTTCGGCTTAATCCCTTTATTAATCTGGGGTCGCCACAGCGGAATGAACCGGCAACTTATCCAGCATTTGTTTTACGCAGCGGACGCCCTTCCAGCCGCAACCCATCTCTGGGAAACATCCATGCACACTCATTCACATTCATACACTACGGACAATTTAGCCTACCCAATTCACCTGTACCGCATGTCTTTGGACTGTAGGGGAAACCGGAGCACCCGGAGGAAACCCACGCGAACGCAGGGAGAACATGCAAACTACACACAGAAACGCCAACTGACCCAGCCGAGGCTCGAACCAGAGACCTTCTTGCTGTGAGGCGACAGCACTACCTACTGCGCCATTGCATCGCCATTATTCAACATATCCCAGATTTTCACAGAAATTTTTTAGATGTAACCCCATTTGTAATCTTTAGCATTTTCATAAGTAACTGTAATTTAATTACACATTTTTTCTCAGTAACTGTAACAAATTACAGTTACATTTAATTTGTAATTAAATTACGTAACGGCGTTACATGTAACTAGTTACTCACCAACACTGGTGATGAGGGTGCTTGCCATGGTGTTTGCTGAGGAGTGTGTGAACATATGTGTGGGTGGTTACCAGGTGTTGCTAAGAAGTGTGTTAACATGGGTTGTTGCCATGGCATTGCTATAATATTGCAAATGAGAGTGTAAACTGACTGCTAAGGTGTTGCTGAAAAGCATGTAAAGTTAAAGGGGGTTGCCATGGTGTTGCTAATGAGTGATTTAAAATATTGGTGGTTGCCACAATGTTACTATGGAGTTGTTAAGGAGCATGTAAACATATGGGTAGTATGCATGGTGTTGCTAAGGGGAAAGTAACAATATGGGTGGTTACCAATGTGTTGCTATGGTGTTCCCAGGGAGCATGTAATTAACTTAAATGTTTAATTACAGATAACTTAAGTGTTTAATTACAGATAACTTAAAAGTTTAAGTTCAGATAACTTAAGTGATTAATTACAGATAACTTAAATGTTTAAGTTCAGATAACTTAAGTGTTTAATTACAGATAACTTAAAAGTTTAATTACAGATAACTTAAATGTTTAAGTACAAATTACTTAAATGTTTAAGTTCAGATAACTTAAATGTTTAATTACAGATAACTTAAATGTTTAATTACAGATAACTTAAACGTTTAATTACAGATAACTTAAACGTTTAAGTACAGGTAACAGATAATTGCAGGGGGGACTTGACTTCCCACCACACCGGAGCACCCGGAGGAAACCCACGTGAACACTGGGAGAACATGCAAACTCCACACAGAAATGCCTACTGACCCAGCCGGGACTCAAACCAGTGACCTTCTTGCTGTGAGGTGACAACCCTACCCACTGCGCCACCGTGTCACCCCTGTGTGTATATCAAATAAGAAATAAGTATATAAGCATTTAAATATCTACTTACTAATTTCACTTTTCTCTTTTGTCAGATGGGTTCAGGAAGTGCCTCTGTCCTGCTGCGCTTCAGCAAAATTCAGCATCACAAGCAAAATGACCACCACAATCAGTGCAGTTGTCAAGGCAGAATTTCAAGCGCAACCAATCATTTTAATCAGAGACATGATGAATCGTTTAAAGAAATTAAAAGGTTAAATTCAGAGAACTTAAAATATTAATTAAAAGTTTTTTTTGCTGCGTAATGAGTAAGTTAAACACACCTATTTAAGTTTTGATGCCAAAACTTGGTATTTTAAGCCAGTGTTTCTCAACCACATTCCTGGAGGACCACCAGCTCTGCACATTTTCCATGTCTCCTTAACCAAACACACCTGATTCAGATCATCAGATCATTAGCAGAGACTGAAAGACCTATAATGGATGTGACAGACAAAGGAGACATATAAAACATGCAGTGTTGGTGGTCCTCCAGGAACGTGGTTGAGAAACACTGTTTTAAGTAATGTCAAGTTATATTAACTTAATATCTTTAACAATGACAACAGTGAGGTTTACAGTGTAAGATGTAGGATTAAATAATTTCTGCTGTTCTCAGAAGTGGAGGACTTCAAGTGGACGACTAGTTCTGTAAGTTTATACTGTAGTAAATACAAAGGATTATAAATGTGATGTATGTGCTCACAATTGTCACAGTAGCAACAGACAAATTCATATAGCATTCTATAATTCATTAAAATAGGGATTAATATGCTAAAAATATATTTGCTTCCCTTCAGTCTATATTAAAAATGTTCACTTTAGATATTATTTAATGGCAAGGTAAAATATAGGACAGTGTTATTAGTTCACATTAAACTGCTTAAAAGTAAAAAAATATAAAACACTTCGGGATTTATGATACAATAAATTAATAACTGTGGAAACTAATCATACAAGTCAGTAAAAAGGGTATATAAAGACCCTAAAGATATTTCTATAGTGCTTAAAATAAAAATCTGCAAGTTTTTAAGTTGTTTTTTAATGAAAAGTAACATTTTAAAGTTAAAATAATACTTAATTAAATAAAAATGATTACTTTCATAATAGCAATGCATATTTATTACGTTATATTATATATAATCACTCTAATATATGAATGTTTCACAATTTCTCATGTATCCGCGTTCTCCAAGAAGACTAGAAATCCTGGTTCTTAATTAGAAATGACTGATGTTGAGCAACTAAATTTAAATAATAAACACATTATTGGCTTATCTTGACCTAGCATTTTTTAAACTCTCTTATTTAATAATTTTTTTTTTTATAAGAACTGCTCTATATGAGAACTGGTGGTCTTTTCTATCAGATTTACCCTGTTCACTGTGTAACCTCACTGTTTAAGAGGCGCATACAAGATTTGGTCCTTCAGGGGTTTGATTTTTATCTGCGCATTCACATCGAATTAACATTGAGTGATTTTAACCAGGAGAAGGGCTCATTAAACAATTATTAGCACAGAAACATGGCTATCATCACATATGAGAGAGCCTGATAAGGGCTTTAAGATGCTCACTTTCCTTCCCTTCCCTTCTTCTGTTACTGATCAAATTTCCATTTCCTCCAGGGGGTCTGCATGAGGATCGGACCATAAAACCATATATCGATTCCCAGTAATGTGGAGTTTTATATGGAAACGTGAATTTAATGTGAAATATGATCACTGAAACAAAAGGGGCTTGTTCTATCTTGCAGCTGGAAGGTGGTTTTCATGTGTAAATAATCTCACATAAAGAAAAGACAGGCGTACAGTGACCCCTGTTGGCGATAAGCACAAAATACAATCCATTATTATGCGTAATAAGTTTAAGGAAAGCAAAGAATTAAAGTTAAATGTTCAATTTGCGTTCTATTAGCACTCGTCAGTGTCAATTTGGCCTCAATGGCCATAAAATAAAAAAGGCGGGAATTTGCTGTTTAAAAATAACGAACAATCCAGCGTGATGCTTGTTTTTAACGGATAAAGAGTTTGAGGTAAGATGTACGTCCTGCTTAACTTTTAATATTTAACCCTCAAACTTAGAATAGAACATGTACAACTAACTAAATGTCCGATAAATAATTTTAGCTAAATTCTGAAAGAATCGCGCTCATATTAACGTGTTTTTGTTTGTTTGTTTGTGTTTGTATAGCCTATAAAGTAGCCTACCATTTGTCTCCATAACCACATTTTACAAAAACAAAGCCATATAAAAGTGTAAAAGCCATAATTAATTTGTGAAATCATGATTAAAATGATGTTGTTAGGGGGTTTTGGGGGGTAGTAAAACCGTGGTTATTGTTTGCATGGGGTAATTCTGAACACATATTCATTCATTCATTCATTTTCTTGTCGGCTTTGTCCCTTGCGGGGTCGCCACAGCGGAATGAACCGCCAACTTATCCAGCACGATTTTACGCAGCGGATGCCCTTCCAGCCGCAACCCATCTCTGGGAACTTCCACACACACATTCACACTCATACACTATGGACAATTTAGCTTACCCAATTCACCTGTACTGCATGTCTTTGGACTGTGGGGGAAACCGGAGCACCCGGAGGAAACCCACGCGAACCCAGGGAGAACATGCAAACTCCACACAGAAACGCCAACTGACCCAGCCCAGCCGAGGTTCGAACCTGCGACCCAGCGACGTTCTTGCTGTGAGGCAACAGCACTACCTACTGCGCCACTGGGTTGCCAACACATATTCACAACTACCAAATTTAGAAGAAGTGTAAAACAAAAACAAAATGTACAATATTTAAATTCAGAATGAAACTTAACGATGTTAAAGTTGTAATGTGTAGACCTATTAACCGTGTTTTTGTTTGTTTGTGTGTTTGTATAGCCTATAAAATAGCCTACCATTTGTATAACCACATTTTGAAAACACTTTTTTGTTTGTTTACTGTTCTTTCTTTTCTGTTAGCCTAAATGTTATATTCACTTAATTCATTTAAAAACTGCACCACCTGTTACAGTCTTGTTCTGCAGCTTTGAATTGTATGTATGGTGTGTGTGTATATATATGCGAAAAAAATCAATCAATGACAGAATATATTTGTTTCAAATTTGCAACATACAGCAAAACACTGTGCATGGAGAACAATCTCTCCCACAATGCAATGCACCTGACTTTCCATTTCCAGTATGATAAATGGCCCAGAAGTGATTTCAGCATATTTTTAGTTTATCTCAGTTTTAGCTTTGATCTTGCCAGAGTTTTGACAAAAACAAAATGGTTATGAATGCAAAATAACAGTATTTAGCATTTGTGTCTGAGATTACACATGCATCCGTGAAAGTGATCCTGATGCTAAATACAGTTTTTTACATAATAATTTTTTACAAAATATAAAAAAATAAATACTGTTTTTGCAATACATAATTTATAGTGATATTAAAATAGTTATTAATTAGTTTAAAATAGTTACATTAGTGCTTACTTTTATATGTTCTGTTTTCATTTCATTCAAGTTTTAACTTTTTATTATTTCATTTATTATTATTTTTATTGAAGTTTTAGTTAGAAGTTTATTTTAACTACTGAAAATGAAAGTGAGAAATGTTGCCTCAACTATCTTTAAGATTTTAAATATTTTATTTAGTTAATAAAATCATTTGAATAGATTAATTCTGCTTACAACATTTTTATGGTTTTGTATGAGTTTACATTTACTTACATTTATTTGATGCTGCAATTTATTTGATCCAAAATACAGTACAAAAAAAGAGACATTTTTATAATCTAAAATACCTGTTTTCCATTATATTTTAAAATGTCTTCGATTATCCACCATCCATAAATTATTCTAACATACACTCAACATACACTTTGTTGTTTGCTCAAATTATTATTTAAAATGAGCTGAAACAACACAATTCTTTAGTTTTTTGGGGTGATAAATTAACTGTTTTATGCTCAGTCCACTTAAATTTGTAAAAACTAATAACTTAACTTAATTCCTTTATGCTGACCCAACACAAATCAATTCTGTAGAACCCAGCATTTACAGTGTATGATGATTTGCTATTAAAGAAATTTTATTATACTTTAATATTACTTCCAGTTCATCAAAATCCAAATATAATATATGCTTCTGAGCACATACTGTACATGAGGCCTCAAACAAATCATTGAATTATCTTTTATTATACTTTTGAGAGTTCAGAGAAATGAACTGTCCAAACAAGCCGATTCACTGAAATGAATCATATTTCCCAGCACTAACCAAGGGTTCTTCATCGATGTGTAACAGACACTAAAAATAATGACAGTTGTTTCTGCGTCACATCTCCAATCCCTCCTGCTGAAGCTCAGGGTGTAATGAACGGATGTGTGTGAGTGTGTGTGTGTGTGTGTGTGTGTGTGTGTGTGTGTGTGTGTGTGTGTGTGTGTGTGTGTGTGTGTGTGTGTGTGTGTGTGTGTGTGTGTGTGAGCATCACGCTGGCTAAAGCTCTGTCCCGCTGCGCCGCTGCAATGCACACTGACCAGCCCTGTCAAAAACACTTTTCCTCAACACTCCCTGCCGCGCGTGTCAGCTTTATTCTCAGATTTGAGACAGAACTAGAAAATATTATTGAACGGTACCTTTTGTTAGGAACAAGATAGAAAAAAATCAATATTACTACTGGCCTTTGCCAAAGTGTGAGCCACTAAAGAGCAGCTGCAAGTTGCCTTAAAAAATAATATATAGAAGACAGATAGAAAAAAAACTGCATTATTGTGTGCGGTTTCTTCATTTTGAAAAAAAAGTAGTTGCCAAGCATACGAATGTATTTTATTTTTTATTATATAGATATTTCATTTTACTGCTGAACACCATACTTTAAATTCTATGCATGGGACTTTTACGGTGGCTCAGTGACATTTCTGTGTGGAGTTTGCATGTTCTCCCTGTGTTGGCGTGGGTTTCCTCCAGGTGCTCCGGCTTACCCTACAGTCCAAAGAGATGCGCTATAGGTGAATTGAATAAACTAAATTGGCTGTAGTGTTTGAGTGTGTATGGGTGTTTCCCAGTACTGGGAAGGGCATCTGCTGTGTAAAACATTTGCTGGATAAGTTGGCAGTTTGTTCCCATGTGGCAACCCCTGATGAATAAAGGGAGTAAGCCAAAGGAAAATGAATGAATGAATATGTAAGTCTGCAGTTAAAATGACTTTGATTGACATTTTAATAACAATATATTGTATAAGAAATTCTATATAAACCCATACAATAACAGAAAAAGCACTGGCCGTTGCCTGATTTTTGTACCAAAAGACAAGCTATTGTTTCATACTACTAAAAACATTATATATTGTTCAACATTAATTTTTTCCCCACATTAATAAACATTAAATTTTGTGTTTCTTTATTAAATATGAACTTATTATATAACTTTAATGTTTGAAAATAATTAGCATTTGCTGACATTAACATAGTAAATAAATGCTGCATTTTTACAATTCAAATCTGCAGTTCATTGTTTTTACACAATGAAATATTAAAGTTAAAGAATTATACCGTGTCTTATTTAAATTGAATTGTAATCAGACTACTTTATCAGACTTGATTTCTTGTATTATTTACTTATCCTTTAACCTGTCTCCTGACAGTTGCTCACTCACAAAAGCATGAATCTCAGAAATTATTAAAAACACGTGGGGCTCTAAAAGTTCAAGATGATGGCCTTGAGGAAAGCATATGAAGAGTTTAGATTGAAAAACCTCTACAACCCATTTGATATTTAATATATTTATAACTGAACATAAACATAAGAGGCTGATTAAAAATGCTCATTTTAGGTGAACATTTCCAATGGCATTTAGAGGTTTTTGCATCTGAACTCTTCATATGTTTTTTTTTTTTTTACATAGGTCTGTAGAATGTCATGGGATGTCACTTTTCACTCAGGTAAAACATAATTGCAAATTCGAAAAAGAAAGGGACACCATTGAAAGGGGTTCCGTTTTGTCAGGTTTACCCTGCTTTCAAGTTTAATTGTCCAACATGTTTACAGCAAAGCCTATTGGAATATTGGCCTATATGAAGCAAATTAAATGAAACAACCTCACATCATTTGTTTCAGAAAATGAATAAGCAGTGTCTCAACGTCTATATGAAAGCACCTGGCTGTCAGTTTTTGACATGACAGGACCGCCCCCACACCGTGAGGCTCATGACAACAATAGCGTATAGTAATCTTTTTTTTAAAGAGAGGTGTAAACCACCATCATGCGCAAACAAATGAGATTTTCACACTTTTACACATAATAATCCATGATCACATTACTGAAACCGCACGTCAAAATAACAGTCAATATTTCTTATATACAGATAAAATTTCACAAGTCATGTTTTCAGGGGAGCCCTTGCCTTAAGGGGAGCCGAGCTCCCCCATAGTTCGCACCCTGTTTGTGACAATACAAAACCGGACAAAAAACTAATGACACTCATGGGTATAAGTAGACAAGACAAGATTAAACTGAATACATCCAGGGGTGTGACACAGGGGGAACTAATAAACATTAACAAACAGCGGGAAAACAGAACAAAGGAGTCACATGACGTAAACAGAACAAACACATAGGACATCACATGACAACAACTACATGAACACAACACATAAGGTGCGTTCGACTTCATGCAGCGATGTGCAGATCGGTCAAAATCTGTCTTAAAGCGATACATGCTAGTTAGAAATTTTGTCCGTATTGACGCTGCCCAGACGCCATGTGACTGTCACATGTGGCATCAAAGTACCGTGACAGTGCTCCAAGATCAGACGACTGATTCATCCGGTGCTGCATCTGAAGAGCGACTGCTGGAGTTGCAATAACGACACCGATATTAGACGATTGTCCGAGTTCACCGCATGACAACAACCACGTGTGTTTCGGGTTTATTATTGGACAAATTCCGATTCACAAATTTCAAAACAAACAATTAACTTTTCATACCCTCTCTATCTTGTATATATATATATCATGCTTATTAAAAGACTACAAATATTTTACTGCAGTAATAATTCCTTGTTAAATAATCTGGTTTTAAAGGCTAGAGTGTTTGCACAGGTTTATTTTTGACCTTTTTTATACAGACTACTTCAGCTTCATGAACGATTTAAATTATATATTTTAGTAAATAAACTAAATACTAACTCAATTAAGTCTTACAAACTTGAAATAAAATAATTATCATCATTGATCCTGACACCCTAAAGGTTTCTTAACAAATTAAGTTAAATAACTATTTTATTAAATAATTAAAAACTGATTTATATGATTGTAAAATATATATTTATTTTCTGTCTAGCCGTTTATGCACAAGCTTTAAAAGTGACTGATGTATCGGTTCTTTCTGGGAAACTTCTACTTTAAGTGTAGCTCACTTATTTTAGGAATGTCCATTTGTTCAATCTTTTTGAATTAAAGTCCTTTTCCTGAAAATGATTTCATTATCCAAAATAATCTTAATAATTATTTAAGACTTAATCAAAACACCTTGTTTTGGGTTTTACATTAATATATATTGGAAAGTTTTATATCTATAAATGTAAATAAATGTAAACCCCATTTTAGCATATTCAAACAAGAATTATTAGCCTAAAGAGGGATGTTTAAACTCCTAGAATTTGTGCTTATTACTTTGTATTTAATAGGCCTATTCATTTTTATGTTTATATTACCCTCTCCTTTCCCCTTATTTCTCTCATACTATATATAATTAATAATTCTCTTATTGTTTAAAATGAACTACAGTTTGTAGAGACCGTATTCTGTTTTATTTGTACTGTAAATCTTTTGTTGTTATAAATAAAAAAATGTAAAAATGATGATGACGCCATGTGATCGGTCATCATGACTGCCACAACTTTGAGCCCCGAAGTGTCCGGCTGTCCGGCTTGACGACTCCGTTTTTAACTCCACCCTCGCCTGCGCTCGGCTAATCATTGATCACCGGCTGCAGCCATGGTTCAAGTCGAATGCACCTAATGACACACCAGACTTGTGACAGATATAGACATGTGTACTGTATATTTTTAGGTGTGAAAAGCAAAGCTTGTTCAAGGGAAAAAAAGTAAAAGTTCTGTGTGTGAGTTTCAAAGTTAGTAAAACAAACTTGTGCGACAAAGACAAACATCATTACAAGGTTGTCTTTGATTAAGCTGTCAGTGTGTGTGTGTGTCCCCTATGCCCTACCGCAGGGTCAGACACACATAGATTAATTTATTCAAAAGCCATATTAACAAAATCTCTGCTGAGTTAAAGGTGCCCTTGTAACCGGGTTTACAGGGACGCTCTGTGGGCAATAAATCACTCCAAAAACATCCATAATCTAAAGACAATTATCAGCAAGACAAATCTGCCGCAGTTGAAAACTTTGGGCCATATTTCATCAGAAGAAAATTGTCAGCTCAAAACCTCTGGGAAACAAACGTGTTTAGTGGTACATATCTGATTTTGTTCATCGGACATTTCTTATTTTCTCTCTCTCTCAATCTTCAGTAAATCATTAGTAATGTTGCTCCTGTGCAATTTCCTAGAATTCCCCTTGCTTATATGTAGACCTCACATGAATATTAAGATGTTCATTTAAATACTCGTCACTTGCATCTTCCCTCATTTCACTGATTGACATTCATATACACTAAGAGAGCAGGGCAAGCTGATATATTTTCACACGTTGTTAACTATGTTTCTCATTTAAAAAATATGTTAGTTACACTCTTAAAGGGATAGTTCACCCAAAAATGGAAAAAATCCTCACCATTTACTTACTGTCAAGTGATGCAAAACTTTTATGAATATCTTTTAAACACAAAAGAAGATATTCTGAAGAATGCTGGAAAGGTTATCCTAGTAAGAAAAAATACTATGAAAGTCAATGGCTGCTGCTTTCCAACATTCTTTAAAATATCTTCTTTTGCGTTCGACAGAAGAAAGAAACTCAAACAGATTTGTAACAAGTGGAGGATGAGGAAATGATGAGAAAATGTGAAGTTTTGACTGAACTATCTGTTAAATGTGCCTTAAATCTTGCGACTTTATTTAATGTGTTCCACTGAAACAGACAGAAAGGGTGGGGCTTATTGAGCAGCTCCTCCCCCTTTTTGAAAATAGCCAATAGCGTTTTATTTATATCGCATTTCAGACAAAGCAATAGAGACAGACCGCAACGCATCATAAGCAGAAGGTCACGCCTATCTGGGGGGAACACAATCCAAACCGCTCCATTTGACTTCCTCATATGTACTGAGGAAGGGTGAATCCTTGTCATTTTTGACAAATAAAAAATAAATAAAACAAAGTCTAAAAGTTGCTATGTAACAAAATGTAAGGTAGACTAGCTAAAAAAATCCTGAACCAAGTTTTAATAACCTGTCGACCCCAAAAAAATAACAAGTGTTTAAAGACACAAAGGTAGAGCGCAACGTCTCACATTAGAAATCTAAGGTTCCGCCCATTGGGGAGGTAACATCAAAGGTGACAGGAAATATTATGTATCCACTTCTGTCTCCTTAAATAATGGCTTTTATTATTCGGAAGCTTGGAAAAACGTAGTTCTGGATTTTTTATTTAGTTTGTTGCACACCCTGTTACACAACAGCTTTTAGGCATGGTGATAAATGTTCCTGTTTATGTTTCGCCCCAGTGGGCAGAACCTTAGTTCTCTAATGTGAGACTTTAGGTGCGTTCGACTTCATGCAGCGATGCGCAGATCGATCGAAATCGGTCTTAAAGCGGTGCACGGCGGTTAGAAATTTTGTCCGGATTGATGCTGCGCTGACGCCACGTGACTGTCACATGTGGCATCAAAGTACCGCGACAGCGCTCCGAGATCAGACGACTGATTCAGCCAGTGCAGCATCTGAAGAGCGACTGCACAAGCTCTGATGACGACAACAATATTACATGATTGGCCAAGTTCACCGCATAACAACAATCTGTGTGTTTTGTGTTTATTATTGGACAATTTCTGTCTCACAAATTTCAAAACAATCAATTAACTTTTCTTACCCTCTCTATCTTGTACACATCATGCTTATTAAAAACTGCAAATATTTTACTGCAGTAATCATGTTTTGTTAAATAATCTGGTTCTTAAGGCTAGCTTGTTTGCACAGGTTTATTTTCAACCTTTTTTTATACAGAGTATTTACTGCATTCAGCTCCATGAACAATTTAAATGGTATATTTTAGTAAATAACCTAAATATTAACTCAAATAAGTCTTACAGACTTGTAATAAAATAATTATCATTATTGATCCTGACACCCTAAAGGTTTCTTAACAAATTAAGTTAAAGAACTATTTTATTAAATAGTTCTAAAATTATTTATATGATTATAAAATATATATATTTTATTTCCTGTCTAGCCGTTTATACCTGGTCTTTCTGGGAAACTTCTACTTAAAGTGTAGCTCACTTATTTTAGGAATGTCCTTTTGTTCAATCTATTTGGATTAAAGTGCTTTTTATAAAATGCTTTCATTATCCAAAATAATCTTAATCATTGTTTAAGACTTAATCAAAACACCTTGTTTTGGGTTTTACATTAATATATTTTGGAAAGTTTAATATCTATAAATGTAAATAAATGTAAACCCCATTTTAGCATATTCAAACAAGAAGTATTAGCTTAAAGAGGGATGTTTAAACTCCTAGAATTTGTGCTTATGGCTTTGTATTTGATAGGCCTATTCATTTTCATGTTTATATTACCCTCTCGTTTCCCCTTATTTCTCTCATGCGTTTGTTATATAGTTAATTCACAATTCCCTTATTGTTTTAAAATGAACTACAGTTTGTAGAGAATGTATTGTGTTTTATCTGTACTGTAAATCTTTTGTTGTTATAAATAAAAAAAAATAATAAATGATGATGACGCCATGTGATCGGTCATCATGACTGCCGCAATTTTGAACCCCGAAGTGTCCGGCTGTCCGGCTTCGTTTTCAACTCCGCCCCGGCCTGCGCTCGACTAATTTTGTTGATCACCGGCTGCAGCCATGCTTCATGTCGAACGCACCTATTGTGTGCGCTCTACTTTTGTGTCTTTAAACACTCAGGGTTTTTTGGGGTCGACAGGTTATGAATACTTGGTTCTGGATTTTTTTAGCTTGTCTTCTTTACATTTTGTCGCAAAGTAACTTTTAGGCATTGTTTTTTTTATTATTAGTCGGAAATGTCAAGGAGGCACCCAACCCCGGTGGGGGCGTGGCCTAAATGCACTGTCTTTATTGAGCTCAGTAAAGCTGCAATTGACAATTTATGACAGCCGCAGTCGGACAGTAAAACTGAGTCTGTTGCAAAAAATATTCTTCTAATCGCACTTTAAAATACAACATTCTGTGCATAATTGAAAAGGGTCTTTTATTTGTACACATTATTCGTGTTTATATCAAACATTTAGCGTATTAGTAACTTAATCATTTTAAGTTTAGTTATCAAACCGATATTCAGTTAATAGAATGAACTGAGTTCAAACAACTATATACTGTGGCTACTCAAATGGTTTGGCATTGCTTCTAGCATTAAGTTAACACAAAAAATTAATTAATTAATTCATACTGTAATTCATTCACTATGAGTTCTGCTTGATATAATCTGTTTATGAGTTACCATAACTCTTTTTTATTATGTCAAAGTAACTTTTTTTTAATTATAAGTTAAACTAACTTATTTAATTTAGTGATTTTCACTGTTAGGTTTTACAGTGTATATTAAATTTAATAACATCTAATTTATTACTCATTCATTCATTTTCCTTCAGCTTAGTCCCTTGTTTATCAAGAGTTTCCACAGCGGAATGAACCGCCATCTATTCCAGCATATGTTTTACACAGATCCCCTTCCAACCCACTACTGGGAAACACCCATACCCAATTGCATTCACATGTCAAGTGATATAGTTCACCTATAGTGCATGTCTTTGGACTGTGGGGGAAACCGGAGCACCCAGAGGAAACCCACACCAACACAGGGAGAACATGCAAACCCCACACAGAAATGCCAACTGGCCCAGCCGGGACTCGAACCAGTGACCTTCTTGCTGTGAGGCAACAGTGCTAACCACTGAGCCACATGAATAGGAATACCATTTTAGTTTTTAGGGATGATGATTTGACTCTGACCTACAGTAAACCGTTTTTTATAAGCTTTTCTGGATTGGAAAGGTGTTATTCATGGAACCATTGAGGTCAATAAATATTTTTTATACATAATTTTGATATAAACCTTGAATATTCAATATTCACTCACCATGATGCTTTTCCAAATCTGTGGGATTTTCTTTTTTGGAGTTTCAAAGGATACAGACTGTCCAAACTGTTGTTTTCCATTCAATGAACCCGATGAACCACAACTGTAAAACAGAATAAACATTTTTAGATGGGCGAGTCACTGCCAAGTACTACCAAACCATTCTGGAGGACCATGTGCACCCAACGGTTCAAACATTGTATTCTGAAGGCGTTGCTGTGTATCAGGATGATAATGTACCAATACACACAACTAGACTGGTGACAGAGTGGTTGGATGAACATGAAAATGAAGTTGAACATCACCCATGGCCTGGACAGTCACCAGATTTAAATATTATTGAGCACTTTGGGGTGTTTTGGAGGAGGGAGTCAGGAAACGTCTTCCTCCACCAGCATCACATAGTGACCTGGTGACTATTCTGCAAGACGAATGGCTCAAAATCCCTCTGTCCACTGTGGAGGATTTGTATCTGTCATTCCCAAGACAAATTGGTGCTGTAATGGCCACAAAAGGAGGCCCTGCACTATACTAATGAAGTATTGAGGTTTAAAACCAGGCATTTCCTTTTTATTGTCCAACCATTTGCCATCATTTCCATTTTGTTCTGTTTTTGTCTAGGTAAATAGTGTCATCATGCAAAATTCATTCATTTTCTTTTCGACTTAGTCCCTTATTTATTAGGGGTTGCCACAGCAGAATGAACCGCCAACTATTCTAGCATATGCTTTACGCAGCGGATGCCCTTCCAGCCACAATCCAGTTCTGGGAAACACCCATACACATTCACACGCACTCATACACCACAGCCAATTTATTTGATCCAATACACTTACACCGCATGTCTTTTGGACTGTGGGGGAAACCAGAGCACCTGAAGGAAACCCACGCCAACATGCAAAATTTATCTTATATATAAAACGCAATGTCCGTTTTGACAGACTGATTACTATATCTCTGTGAACAAGATACAATTTTCCTTCAATTACTTGCAATGAATTTTATTAAATCAGATTTGTGTGGGTTTTTTTGTATGCATTCCTAATAAATGCAGTGCAAATGTCAGTCATCCAGCAGGAAAGCTTGAACGTGCAGGTGCTGCAAAAGAATAAAGCAACATCCAGCTCTAAATAACTCAGTCAAAATGATCAGAGAGCAATGAGGAGACGAGAGACAGTGTGTCTGGGAGTGTGTAGGTGTTACAGGCAGACGAGGAGAGATAGCAGGTAAAAAAATTATAATGACAGAGAAACACATCTGAATCATCCGCCAAATCAATTTGAAAATCACACCCATCTCTCTTCCTCCCACACGCGCATACAAAATGCTTTCTTCACAATGATGCACATGCAAAAATGACACAAGATCAGACTTCACAATGATGCACAAAACTACTAACAGAACAATAGAAACCAAAACTGTGTTTAACTACGGTCGTTTATTTAACTAAGATGGCTGTGTGGACTAAAATAATTTTAGAAAATGTGAAATTCATTATAATTGAATGATCAGCACAGCATTCAGTAACCAAGTATATCCAAGTAAGGTTTGGAAATAATTTTCCGGACAGACAAAGCAGCTGGTCTATTTTTAATCTCACATAGGTAAACAGCGCCATCACGTGTCCAAAGACTGATACTCTTTTCAGAAAATACAATTTTTTAAACATAAAAGCACATCTGAACCTCATTTATAATTAGAGTAAGAAATATCTGCGATCAGTCTGATTACGTCATCACTTCTGTTCATGCCTATTTACTTTTATTTTATCTTAACCATTTAAGACAATTTGCCAATCACCATGTCAAGAGTTGGAGGTTTTCCTTTCAGTATAAATTTAATTAACATTCATTCATTCAGTCTCTTTATTCATCAAAGGTCGCCACAGCGGAATGAACCGCCAACTTATCCAGCTTATGTTTTACACAGCGGATACCCTTCCAGCTGCAACCCAGTACTGTGAAACACCCATACACACTCAATCACACACATACACTTCGGCCAATTTAGTTTATTCAATTCACCTATAGCGCATGTCTTTGGACTGTGGGGGAAACCAGAGCACCCGGAGGAAACCTATGCCAACACGGAGAGAACATGCAAACTCCACACAGAAACGGCAACTGTTTCAGCCAGGACTCGAACCAGCGACCTTCTTGCTGTGAGGCGACGGTGCTAACCACCAAATTAGCCATTTCAGACAATTTGCCTTTCACCAACTCACAGGTTGGATTTTTTTTCCCAATATAAATGTCATTTTTTTAAATTTTCTACATCATAACTGTGCTCCGGTTTCCCCCACAGTCCAAAGACATGCACTATAGGTGAATTGGAAAGGCTAAATTGTCCGTATGAGTGTGTAAATGAAAGTGTATGGGTGTTTCCCAGTGATGGGTTGCAGCTGGAAGGGCATCCGCTGCGTATGCTGGATAAGTTGGCAGTTCATTCTGCTGTGGCGACCCCAGATTAATAAAGGGATTAAGCCAAAAAGAAAATGAATGAATGAATAAATAAACACAAAAAGAGACATTTCAAAAAATGTTGGAAACCTGTAACCACTGACATCCATAGTGTTTGTTTTCTCAGTTTGGAAGTCAAAGGTTACAGGTTTTCAAAAGTCTTCAGTATATCTCCTTTTGTGTTCAACAGAAGAAAAGAGGGCGAGTAAATGATGACAGAATTTTCTTTTCTTTTTTGCTGAAAAAATGGTTTATTTGTCCACTCTTTGAAACAATGAGTTTGTTAGCTCTTCAGCCAATAAAGCTGTGGTCACACTGGACTTTTCTCCTCATAGACTTCCATTCATACGCACACAAATGCGTCAGACTGGAAACGCAAGCTCATGCGACAAGTTTCACAGTTCGCTGAGTTGCAAAGTTCAAGCTTGGTGAACTCTGACCTGCCAAATCTCATCACATGACTGTGTGAGACCAATCGAAGATCAAAACATGACCTCTCTGGACAGAAATGTAAAATATGGACCAATCGCTCACTTTTTTAAACATCTAATCATCTTGTTTAATTACGCCCCTTTTCGCAGTGCCGTACAACAGAATTTCTCAAGCTCAAACGCGAGTGTGCCCGCAGCTTAATTTAGCAACAAATCAGTGCATTAAGACTGAAATAGTCAATATGGGTGGCACGGTAGCTCAGTGGTTTGCACTGTCGCCTCACAGCAAGAAGGTCACTGGTTCGAGTCCCGGCTGGGCCAGTTGGCATTTCTGTGTGGAGTTTGCATGTTCTCCCCGTGTTGGTGTGAGTTTCCTCCGGGTGCTCCGGTTTCCCCCCACAGTCCAAAGACAAACAAAGGGGACAAGCTGTGCTAGTACAGGGTTGCCAATAAACTGACTATTGAAAGTATTTTGGATGATGAGGATTTTAGTCATTTCAATTAAGCAAAAAAGAATCAATCTTCAGGATCAGCAGAGTTCATTGAGGTACTGAGGTTTGAAATATAGAAAGAGCTGCAGAACGAGTGAGAAATCGAACTTTTGAAGATGTTCTACTACAACATCTAAAGGACCACTGATCTTTCTGTATGTCCTGCATGATTTAATAAGAATAATGCTGAATTCTTTTGCTTATTTAAATGATTAAAAACTAATTACAAATGTGAAACACGATGTCATGAATAATGACATAATTGTCATTAATTGTAGTAATAGTCTACAAAGCATAACAGACATATTGACCAGTGAAATAAGCAATCATGGTTGGTAATAAAATAGCCATAATCAGTCCTTGCAGGAGTCTGATGATTCTTCAGACCAAATAAGGAAAATTTGACAAATCGTTTGTATACAGTGCATGCGGAAAGTATTTATAGAGCTTCACTTATTCCATGTATTTTTGTATTACAGCCTTATTCCAAAATGGATTGAATTCATTTATTTCCTCAAAATTCTACACACAATACCCCATAATGACAATGTGAAAAAAGATTTTTTGAAATTGTTGCAAATTTATTAGAAATAAAAAACCTGAAAAATCACATGTACATCAGTATTTACAGCCTTTGCCGTGAAGCTCTAAATTGAGCTCAGGTACATTCTGTTTCCACTGATCATTCTTGAGATGTTTCAGCAGCTTAATTGCAGTTCACCTGTGGTAAATTCAGTTGATTGGACATGATTTGAAAAGGCATACACCTGTATAAGGTCCCAGGGTTGACAGTGCATGTCAAAGCACAAACCAAGCATGAAGACAAAGGAATTGTCTGTAGACTTCCGAGACAGGACACAGAGGCCTCCATCATCCGTAAGTGGAAGATGTTTGGAACCACCAGGACTCTTCCTAGAGCTGGCCAGCCATCTAAGCTGAGTGATCGGGGGAGAAGGGCCAGAGTCAGGGAGGTGATCAATAGCCTGATGGTCACTCTGTCTGAGCTCCAGCGTTATTCTGTGGAGAGAGGAGAACCATACAGAAGGACAACCATCTGTGCAGCAATCCACCAATCAGGCCTGTATGGTAGAGTGGCCAGACGGAAGCCACTCCCCGCCTGGAATTTGCCAAAAGGCATCTGAAGGACTCTTAGACCAAAGCGTCAAAGTAGCTAGAAGTCATTCATTTTCAATGAGAGCCGGCAGCGATAAGTGGCGATGAGCAGCGCGGCGTGTCTTCGCCGGTGTGGGCGTCGAGGAGAGTTGAAATCAAGTCAACTTTATGGTAATGAGCTATGACGTGGTTCAGCGGTAAGCAATCGGAATGTAGAAGTCCACCGCTTTAGAGGAGTCAAGAGAACACAGTCACTGTGAACTTTGTTTCCGACCACAGTTGTTCCCAAGGGTTTGATTATTGCAGTTGCCAGATTTCCAATTATTTGCTATGTTTTCTTACAGGAACATACATAAGAAAAAAGGCACATGCAACTTGATCTTCCATTGTTAAATGAATTTGATAAAAAGTGCGCAACATCTTCACGCTAGAAAGCATGTTTTATGCGTGAATGTAACTGATATGATATGCAAGCAATAGATCTGAATAAACAGTGATTTTACTTTTTAATAAGACAAAAAGTAGCAAATGCATTGCTTTAAACTGTCATTAATCTATATACTGTATACGGCATGTATGGCTCTGGGGACAGGAAGTTCTCAGCAGATAACATTATCTTACATTAATGTTTTATGTGTTTTTTGTAAATAAGGGTTATACAGCGTGTTGTTAATTGCTGAGCTCCTCTATTTAAAAAAAAAAAGAAGAAAAAAACCCTGCAAGTTCTGAAAGAGAGCAAGCCTCAGCCAGGTCAGAAAAAGTAACGCATTACTTAACATAAAAAGTAACTAAGTAATGCAACTAGTTACTTTTTTGGGGAGTAACCCAATATTGTGATGCATTACTTTCTACCATTCCCACACACTGGTTGTTAAATACAAGAAATCTAATTGAACACATGGTAAAATTTTTCAAAATTATGCCTTTTAATTAGTACCCCTAGATAATATCATTTTTTTTTTTTTTATGATTCTTATTTTATAATTTACTTAATTATAATCAATGCTACCCAAGAAAAAAAAAGAAATTTATATATATATATATATATATATATATATATATATATATATATATATATATATATATATATATATATATATATATATATATATATATATATATATATATATATATATATATATATATAGTTGAAGTCAGAATTATTAGCCCCCCTGAATTATTAGCCCCCTGTTTATTTTTTCCCCCAATTTCTGTTTAACGGGAAGGAGATTGTTTTCAACACATTTCTAAACATAATAGTTTTAAAACCTCACCTCTAATAACTGATTTATTTTATCTTTGCCATGATGACAGTAAATAATATTTTACTAGATATTTTTCAAGACACTTCTATACAGCTTAAAGTGACATTTAAAGGCTTAACTAGGTTAATTAGGTTAACTAGGCAGGTTAGGGTAATTAGGCAAGTTATTGTGTAATGATGGTATATATACAGTTATATATTTTTTAAATATTTCCCAAATGATGTTTAACAGAGCAAGAAAATTTTCACAGTATGTCTGACAATATTTCTTCTGGACAAAAGTCTTACTTGTTTTATTTAGGCTAGAATAAAATAAGTTTTTAATTTTTTAAAAAACATTTTAAGGTCAAAATTATTAGCCCCTTTAAGCTATATATTTTTTCGATAGTCTACAGAACAAACCATCGCTATACAATAACTTGCCTAATTACCCTAACCTGCCTAGTTAACCTAATTAACCTAGTTAAGCCTTTAAATGTCACTTTAAGCTGTATAGAAGTGTCTTGAAAAATATCTAGTAAAATATTATTTACTGTCATCATGGTAAAGATGAAAGAAGTTTGTTTATTAGAAATGAGTTATTAAAACTATTATGTTTAGAAAAAATTGTTGAAATGTTGAAAAAATCTTCTCTCCGTTAAACAGAAATTGGGGAAAAAAAATTAACAGGGGAGCTAATAAATCAGGGGGGCTAATAATTCTGACTTCAACTGTATGCTGTACAAAAGCAGTGTATGTACATCAGCGCTTTCTGTTTGTCCTCCTAAACCTGAACAGACCTCAGTCGGTTTTATCTGTTTCTCTGTATTTAAGCCTAATAATCACAAAATTAGATCTTTAATCTTAAAAGAAAATACGTATTTACCATATGTTGTTTTTTACTGGAACAATATCTTTAATAATGTAAATTGGACTCAAGTATGGTCATTACCTTATTTTTTAATTACAAATAAGGCTAAAGAAATATCATTTAAATTACTTCATAGAGCTGATCCTACAAAAATATTTCTACAATTTTTTTTAATTGATATTGAGTTAGAATGCTGTTTTTGTGAAAGCTTTGATGAAACTATTTCATATTTATTTTGGTCTTGCCAATATACTAAATTTTTTTAGATTAATGTTGAAGCTTTTATTGCTCATAATATTTTAAAATCACTTTCCTTATCTTATAAACGTGATTTTGAGTTTTTATGTTAAGGATCACTCTTTAAAAGATGCTGGTTTTATTATAAACTTTATTTTATTATTATGTAAATTTCACATACATAAATCCAAGTTTGCCAAAAGCAAACATCTCTTCATGTTGCTAGAAAAAGAGATTCAAATGTATATAAAAGTGATTTCTAAGTCTAAAAATAGTAAATTAAAACAGCAATTAAAACAGTTAATATATGCTTATTTGCATAAAAATGTTTGTATATATGCATTTTCTGTAGTAAGTGCATTTAATAACTCTTGTTAATAACTAAAATTGGAAAAATGTGCGTAATATATTTGTATGTAATTTAATAATTATGTACCCTCTCCATGTGTTTTTTTTTCTTTAATTATTTAATTATTCCATTCTTGTTAAGAAATGTAAAGTGATTTTGTTGTATAAAAAAACTGTACATGCTAGTTCTTGTTAAAAAAATAAATAAATAAAAAAAAACAGCAGCTGTGGTTGCCATTATTTCACCGTTAAAAATACAGTACAAACCGTAAAAGTAATTTCTCATTTATACAATAAACTACTGTATTTCATCAAGTTATATACATACTATGTCTGTATTTTGAATTACCAACATCTACACATCTTTTGTTACACTGATAGACATGTTAACACAGCCATATGCAGGTGGTGATGAGAAAGTTACATAATGAACCAAAGCTCATCACAATTAACTTTTCCCACAAGCAGAAAAGTGTATCAGTATTTAGAAGGTGTTCAGTGTCATTCACACAGCTACTAAACACCAGTATGGTAACACGCATAAAATTCATTCATTCATTTTCTTTTCGGCTTAGTCCCTTTATTAATCCGGGGTCGCCACAGCGGAATGAACCGCCAACTTATCCAGCACATGTTTTATGCAGCGAATGCCCTTCCAGCCGCAACCCATGTCTGGGAAACATCCATACAGCTGTTTTTGTGAAAGCTTTAATGAAACTATTTCATATTTATTTTGGTCTTGCCAATATACTAGATTTTTTGGATTAATGTTGAAGCTTTTATTGCTCATAATATTTTAAAATCACTTTTCCCACAAGCAGAAAAGTGTATCAGTATTAAGAAGTTGTTCAGTGTCATTCACACAGCTACTAAACACCAGTATGGTAACACGCATAAAATTTATTCATTCATTCATTTTCTTTTCGGCTTAATCCATTTATTAATCCGGGGTCACCACAGCGAAATAAACCGCCAACTTATCCAGCATGTTTTATGCAGGGGATGCCCTTCCAGCCGCAACCCATGTCTGGGAAACACCCATACAGCTGTTTTTGTGAAAGCTTTATGGATGTATGGTGTATGGATGTCTGGGAAACATCCATACACACTAATTCACACTCATACACTACGGACAATTTAGCCTACTCAATTCACCTATACCACATGTCTTTGGACTGTGGGGGAAACCGGAGCACCCGGAGGAAACCCACGCGAACGCAGGGAGAACATGCAAACTCTACACAGAAAAGCCAACTGACCCAGCTGAGGCTCGAACCAGCGACCTTGCTGTGAGGCGACAGCACTACCTACTGCGCCACTGCATCGCCACGCATAAAATTAAAGTCATGAAATAAACATTGTTTATCAACATTAGATGTAACATAAATCTCTAATGTACATACCGGATGGGGAAACAACTAAAAAGATCCATGTCAACAAAAAGCATAAAAAGTAATGCGCCATGCAGGGAATTCTGGGAAAGTCAATTTACAGTTATTGGCCGTATATATTAAGCAAACATAATGTTAACCAGGTTATGGATTTTTACTGTAGCATTTTTACAGTTTTTTTACTGTTGAAATCATTGCCCATTTTTTACAGTGCATCATTAACTTTCCTTTTTCTTTTATGCTAAAAATCATTAGACTATAAGGTAAAGATCATGTTCCATGAAAATATTATGTAAATGTCCTACCATAAATAAATAAAATTTCAATTTTTATTAGTATTAACCATAGCCAACTTAATTTTGATCACTTTAAATTCAACTTTATCATTATTTTTTTATTTTTTAACCCTCTCAAAACTTTTCAAATGTATCTTGGCCATTTATTATCCAGTCCTAACAAATACATCAATGAAAATCTCATTTGTTCAGATAATACATAAATCTAAATTTCCAAATGTACACTTATGACTTAATAGAATTAATGAATTAAAAAAAGAAAGAAAAGTTTTTAATTTGAATAAATGCATTTGACAGTTTTTGTGTTTATTGTTTGACACATAAAAAAAAAGATAAAGAAAAATAAAGAAAGAAAAAATAATGTTTGTACAAAAATGATTAATTACATTTAAAATACATTTTAAATGTGAGGTTTTTAAGGATTTAACGATAAAAAGTAAAAAAAAAAAATAATACAATTATGTTAGCATTACTTAAAGCACAAGTTTCACTCAATAATTCATTCATTCATTTTCTTTTTGGTTTAGTCCCTTTATTAATCTGGGGTTGCCACAGCGGAATGAACCACCAACTTATTACGCAGCGGATGCCCTTCCAGCTGCAACCCATCTCTGGGAAAAATCCATACACACTCATTCACACTCATACACTACAGACAATTTATCCTACCCAATTCACCTATAGCACATGTCTTTGGCCTGTGGGGGAAACCGGAGCACCCGGAGGAAACCCACGCGAACGCAGGGAGAACATGCAAACTCCACACAGAAACGCCAACTGACCCAGCTGAGGCTCGAACCAGCAACCTTCTTGCTGTGAGGCGAGAGCACTACCTACAGCACCACTGCGTCACCCTCACTGAATAATAGTAACTTAAAATACTGTGTGTAAAATAAATAAATTTTACTCAAAAACAGGGTTGACAAACTTAAAACTACTAGTCGAAAATTGATCAAATTTAATTGAGAACATGCAAAGTCTAATAGGACGAACTTAACATTACTTAAAAACATTTGTGGTCCCATATATAATAACACTACTCACCATCTCTGGCTCCATCAACTCTCTATCCCAAATCCAGTGTGCTCCGCAGTACTGTGTCTTTAAGTGATTTCTGGAGGTAAGAGTCGGAAGGCAAAAGGGGTGCGCGCGCCCGTCCGTCCGCTCCCGTGTGTGGACACTCCAAAAATGTGCTAAGAATCACAAAAGCCGGATCTCTTAAGCTGGAAATTAAACGCAACAGCTGTTCATCTGTCGTAAGGTGAGTCTCATCATGTTTCCCGTTGCGTGCATGCATAGGGCAGTTACTTCTGTGATCATTAGCTTTTTTTTTCGGTAAACAGACACAGTACAAAGAAGGTTTTGCGAAATGAACCGGCGAGAAGTGGCGAGGCCCCACGAGCGCTATATGTTCATCTCGAGGCGAACTTAGCTTTCCTCCTTCCCTTTCTGTGATGCATTTTAAGGGGTCTGTTTTCGTAAATATACACAAGACCACCGAAGTTCCATTGAACAGATCTTTTAGGACTAGAGACGGGTGAAAACACGGCCGGAGACACCGTGGCCGGCCGGCGGGAGACGCTGGTTTCCTCTACGGTGTCTCTTAGCTCCGCGCCCCGGTCGCGGGTGCAGGCAGAGCCGCGAGCTGCGCGCAGGGACAGCCCGGTGAGACGGAGCTCTGTCGGCGGCTACCACAAGCTGAAAAAACACTATAACTTTCAGCAATTGAATTGCAAAGAAGATGCAATGTCTCCATTTGATGGGAGTTTCATTGTGGCTTCAGTCTGCAGGGAGATATTTTGTAACAACTTACGGGAGTTTATTGTCTGAAGGGATGAAGGGGTTGAAGGCAGCGGAGGGGCCTCGGCTTCTGCATCGCTCCGGCATTGATGCAAGTAGCCTAGCCGTGCACACTTACAAATTAGGATTTGAAGTCTTAATAAACGTAGCCTACAGCAGCCGTTCTGATTGCGATTTTGGGTTTATTAATATTCACAGATGAGTGATTGGTATAGCATTTTAGTTGAGAGAGAAAAGAGGAGCAGTATCGTATTTATTCCCCTCATCGGTTACCATGTGAAGAGATGATGATTTTAGTAATGTCACACACTACAAACAGGGCGGTGTAAATGCAATAATTACGATAATTCGACTTTTTAATAAACTATTAGGTTAAAATATTGAACGTGTATAATTGAATTAGTTGGTTTCTGAGAATCTGAAAACACATATTTTATTTTGTACACGTTGTCAAGTGAACAGCTAACCACCAAATACACTAAAGTGAAACAAAACACCGACAGACCTTTGCTTATTAAGCAATAAAATTAATAATTTATGGTTCAGTGATTCAGATTGATTTGGTAAGCATTCTATCTGATCCATAAGTGTTGATTCTCTAAAATAATCAGTTCATAAGAGCAATTCATTCAGCACTCATGCGACACTAGATAGGCTGCTTATGTCTGCTTGAAGTCACTAAACCGACCTAGCAACAAAGTAGCCAATTTGGAAACTTTGTTGCTAGATACCCCTGCCCACATGAATTATTAAAAGTTAGCATTCGTATTATTAGCCGTTTAACCAAGTGACCAATTGTGTGATTAAAAATACAGTACAGGAATATAAGATTAGTTGCATTTAGCAATTTTCTTTCATATTTGAGTTGTGGGCCTACTTATTTGTCCTGGAAGTTGGACAGCCCATCTATAATTTTGTAAAAGGCGATGATTTTTTTGTGGCAGGACTGCCTTTAATTGCATGCAATAGGCATGGGACGATAACCGTTTTTAAGGTATACTGCCAAAATTATCTGCTGTAGCGTTGCTACGATATATGTAAGAATAATGATAACAGTATCTCCAGCAGAAAAGATATCCAAAGATGCCGTTTTAAATTGTATTGAAGTCTGTTTTTGAAACTAATGAAGACAGCAGAAGTCAATGATTCATTGAATGATTTCGCTTGACATGTTTACTGTTACAAAAAATTGTAAAGGTTTCTCAAAATAAAATATATTGTGTTTAAGGGGGAAAAGTTTTTGTTTTTTACCCAGACATTTAAAAAGAGCATAATTTAGAGCAGTAAATCACAATACCGAGAAACCGTGATATTTTTATCCAAGGTTATCATACCGTCAGAATCTTATACCGGCCCATGCCTAGCGTGCAATGGGGAATGTTGTAACATCTGTTTGCTTTAATGTCAATCACTTTGTTAAATATAATTTTCATACATTTATCTCCCATTTAAATTACAAACCTCAAACTAAATTGTGTAAATTATTCTTACACTATCTGGTTGAGTTGTAGCATTTTGTGGAAGTGGGTTGTACTGTAACTATATATATATATATATGTTTAAAATTTGTAGATTCATTCATATTCAGAAAGTTATTTAGTATGATTTTCTACATTCCCAGTTAACTCTATTTAAACCATATTTCCCAACTCCAGCCTTTTAATTCAAAATAGAAAAAAAAATAAAATTTGATTTTAAAACCCCATACACGTTTGGCAAACTGTGATGTTCCTAAAAATCATATAGCGCATTAAATAAGTTGACAATTTTAAAACACTTCAGTGTTTCCTCTAGGATATTTTCCAGCTGCGGCAGCAGGCCTTTTACACAGATCATTCAACTACCTATGGCCTTATTTCAATGACAATTGTCGTGAGCACAGTATTACAAGTTGAGATGGCATTCATGTAATACGAGCATGCAAATCTCTTTGCTTGCGTGCCAATTTTTCTCTGTTTGTACACAAAACTTCTTGCACACCCTCAAATATATGCTGCTCAAGTGCAGATTTTCTTGTGCATTCTCAAATAAACGCTGCTGAAGTGCAATTTAGTGTGCATAGATATAACAGGTATGTCTCCAACATTTATTAAATTTGCTAGAATTATTTATGAATGTCTCCAATAGACCCACAGAACGGCATTGATGTGTCCTGAAATAAAGTGAAACGGCTATAAACTCCAGCAAGATAAAGTCACTGTATGCAGAACCATAGACCTTTATCTATAAATAAAGTATAATTATGATAACTGTGTTAATCATAACTGAAAGCTACGTTGTGTTTGCTGGCCTCGCGCATCATGTCAGTCAGTCAGCATGTAACCCTTAAAGTAGGCCTGGGCTGATAAACAATATTATATCGAATCACGATAAAATGTCAATAACAATGATAAGCTCTGGACTTTTTTACTCTATATTGATCTAAAAAGCCAATCACACAGCAGAAATGTGCAATAATGGGAATCTAGAAGTGTGTTGATATTAGAGATGCACCGATTTTTTTGGCCACTGCAAATTTATCGGCCGAAAATATGTTAAGCCATTGAATGGACACTCTAATTTTTGTGGCTTCAGTCATTCTTGGGATACTCTTTGAAATCTGGAAGCATTAACAACTGATATCGAAATATTTATTGTTATCGTTCAATATGGAAAATAATTATCGATATTGCATTTTTGCCATATTGCCCAGCCCTACCTTAAAGAGCCCCTATTATACATTAAATAGGGTCATATTTTGGTTGTAAGGGTCTCCAACAACAGTCTAATATGCATGCAAGGACAAAAACCACTTTCATGGCCTTATAATCTGCATTTATTTTTACCTAATTTTCCCAGCGACTCCCATATGAATCGTTCAGTGATTCATTTGTTCCCAAACCCCTCCTTAGCGCGAAGCTAATCTGCGCTGATTGGACCGATGACAGCCTGTTGCAATTGGTCGACAGGGTTCAGCACGAGACAGAGTGAAATGCCCAGCACGGCTTATCAACAATATAGAAGTAGTCAGAGTGCGTACACGCTTCATATTAGTGTAAGGCATGGATTTCGGCAGTGGGTGAATGTAAATACAGACGATCGGCTTAAAAATACTGACGACTAACTATTTTATTAAGCAAAAACTCCAAGAACTGGGGAGGAAATCGACACGCGTCTCCTAGCCTGTCACACTCTACCTCAGTGTTGCCAGATGTAGCTGACTGATTCCAGCCCAAAAACTATCCAAAACCCGCCAAAATGCAAAAAAAAACCGCCCACTCATCTGGAAAACACGGTTGTGACAGTCGCCAAAAACACGATAAGTGTTTATACCCGCACAATCGAGTTAAAAACAGTCCAATTGAACGGGAAACTGCCCAATCTGGCAACTCTGCTCTACCTGCTCTTTTTTCACACACACACACACAGACACACACACATTACCCTCCTCCTCAGAGGACACAACACAAAAATAAAAGTCCTGAAAACATTCAAAAACAGAATACATAAGAATGTATATTAAAGAAACAACTTCACATTAGTTACTGACACCACAGGATACAGTACCCAGTTCTCACCAGTGTTATTAGGGTCGGCGCCTCCATAGAATAGTGAGGGCGGCGTCCGTGAACTCCCCCGGTTCTCCCGTTCATCCGCGACGCGCACCCCCTCCCTCCCGGTCCTCACTTTCCCCCAGTCTCCCGGATTTTTTGTGTGTGCATGAGTGCATTAAAGCAGTTCAGTTAAACACTAGCATATTGCTCTGTTATTAACAATGACACTCATTCAGTATTAATCCACTCAGTGGCAAAAGCTGAACAATTCTGAACCTTGACTGCCGCATGTGTGTAAGAACAGCTGACGGTAGCCATAGCCATGACAAACGACAGGATTGCAAGCTCACAAACACGTTTAAATCCGCAAAGAAAGCGGCACGCGTCGCGTTTTTAGCGTGGTTTTAGTCGCGATATGTATAAGTGTTATATGTTCTCATGGGCTTACCTGTACTCTGCTTTGCCCAATGATCACCAACCCTCATTACAAAATGGAGGAATAATCCATGAGCTGTGTATTGATAGTTCCTGTGGAGCTCTGTCAAAGTCTCATACATCAGTAGTCTTTTCTGATCCTTCCTTTTTTGCAAAATAAACCTCAACCACTGACTCTTCACAGCTTTATCTTTGGGTAGAGAATATAACACGAACTTTCCCTCAAACTTCCAATAATATCCAGCTAAGCACAGCGTCTTCATGACTCAGGACTTCAGGATCTGTTTATCTTCCTCTCTTAGCTGCTGTGTTAGTGGGCGGGGCCGCAGGTTTAAATTCGCGGGTCTGCGCGCGCAACCATTATGTTTCGTGTCTACGTAACGCCGAAACGGCTAAAGAATCGTTATCAAGACGATTCGTTTAAACCACTATGAGTCGACTCTTTTATAGATGAATTAATAGTTTTAAACACTGTCCACTTTCAGATTTAAGCTTTAGCTGGATATTTCTCTTCACTTAGAGCTGTGTTACACACTACATAGAAGGTCATTTTCAAAAACCCATAATAGGGGCTCTTTAAAGGGTTAAACAAATAATGCACAGCACTACTAAGATTACAGAAAAGTTCACTCTATTATAATTCACTTACATTTTAATATGTTTTGATGCGATTATAAACTGCTACAAAAGAAAGAAATAGCAACAACTGAAGGTTTTGAATATAGCCATTGCAGAAATGAATTTTGGTCTTGCGTCCCGCCATGGAAGAATGAATGTATTGAAAACCATGCACTACCTAATTCTTTGAATATTTTAAAATGATTATTATTTAAAAATATATATATTTATTTATGCTGCCAATCTCTAAATAAATGTTTTACAATTGTTTAACAACATGTTTTTAAATGAAGATTTCTGCTTCTTCTTCCTTTTAGGATGTAAACAAGATCACCGGTGGAGCTTCCCCATGCACCTGCATACCTTCCATTCTGACTATCTAGAATGTTCCTGAAGACGGTTCCTCCGGCTGTGGCTATTCATTCAGAATGGAGGTCCAGTAAGAGCTGCAGCCTGCCTCTCTATTTCAATGACAGTGCCTCCGACAGCGACCTTGCCTCAGTTAGTGGCACCCCGTTCCCACAGAAGATCCAGATGATAATTGAGAGCCTTCACAATACCCAGTCTTCGGGCATGAGTGAAAACGAGCAGGCTGAAAAGGCTGCTCATTCCAGTCACGAGGCTGGCTACAAGGGTCAGATGCGACTCATGGACATGTCGGCGAGAACCCGGCGATCAGGGTCAGACACTAAGCTGCAGATCAACAGGTCTGATACTGGCGACAATTCAGATAGTGATGACTCTGTGGACAGGAGCATTGAGGAGGCCATTCAGGAGTATTTAAAGGAGAAGGTGGACCACAAACGCAAAGGGGATCCAGTGACAAGTTCGCCCCCAGCGCCCAAACTTCAGCGGAGGGAACCAGATGCTCCGAAACAACAGACACATTCCAGCAGTGCTAAGGTGCTGACTGCTAGCAATCATATCCAGAGACTCTCAAGTGGGATGGTGGCCTTAAAAAAGAAAGTCAAAAAGAAGCAGCTGAGCAAAGAAAATCCCTTTAATAAAGCAGACG
Source organism: Danio kyathit (assembly GCA_903798195.1). Classification (NCBI taxonomy): domain Eukaryota; kingdom Metazoa; phylum Chordata; class Actinopteri; order Cypriniformes; family Danionidae; genus Danio; species Danio kyathit. The sequence goes on from LR812539.1 coordinate 12,339,530, forward strand.
TGAGTAAAGTTTCGCCTGTAAAAAGTCTTCCTCCACCCAGAGCTAAAAAAGGATCCTCCTCATCTTCTGAGATGGACAAATCTCCATCGCGTCTTGTCATTAAAGAGGAAGAGGAATGGCTCGATTCAAGCAGCGATGATGGAATTGAAGAAGAGATTCAGAGATTTCAGCAGGAGAAAAAAGAAAAGCAGGAAGGTGATAGAGATGCACAGAGATCTCCACAAAAAATGAAGGACTCCGATTCGAGCAGCGATGAAGGTATCGAGGAAGCCATCCGGCGCTTCAAGGAAGAAAAACACAAGCAGAAGAAAAATAAAAGTCTTCTCAAACCTGCCCAACTTGTGCCTGCACAACGTAGCAAACCAGCCGTTGCTTCTCCAGAACGCATAAGCACCCAACCACTCAAAGTGCTGTCCAAGAAGAACAACATAAAGAAATTGTCAACCAATAAGTCAAATCTCCCGACACCACTGTCCGTAAGCCACTTTCTGAACAAGTGTACATCCCAGCCCGCTAAAGCAAAAACCTTTACAGCTTCCCTAATAAACCCAAAACTAGCCCAGACAGAACATCAGATCAGCTCCAGTCTGAAGGTCAACACTGCTGAACTAATGTGTGCAGAGGCCATTCTGGACATCTCCAAAACCGTAATGCCTGAAGTGTTTGAGTCAAGCTTAACCATTGCTAATAGAAATTTGCTTCCTACGCCAGCGTTCACCTCTGTTGCACCTCCCGAAGATAAAAGCGATGACAGCTCCATTGACAGTGAGGACGGCATTGAACAAGAGATTAGGAAATTTTTGGAGCATAAAGCAATGATGAACAAAGAGCTTCCAGCAACAGCAGGTGCACCTCTACCAGGTTCAGAAGATCCCTCAGCAAGCAAAGAGCCAAAGAAGAAGCTGAAAGAAACCCAAGCGAATAAAGCAGTCAGGCTCTCCTTGTCAAAAAAGCGCAAGTTCAAAGAGGAACGATGCAAACTCTCCCGAGATCAAGACATGGTTTTGAATGTTAAAGAGGAGCCTCCTGGGACACCTCTAATCCACAGTGACTCCACCAGACCTGAGCGTTCTACCACTCCCACTGCGATGTCACATTCAAGCAGTGTGAAAAATAACAAACTGAAGCAGAACTCTCCTCCTCGCAAGGGTGCAGATCATGTAACTAAAGACAAAGTTTCCTCTTGTAGTGCATCCAGCCCAAAGGCTGGGATTGGCTCTGAGAGAAACGACAGCAGTGACAAAAGCAGCTCCTTGGACAGTGACGAGGATTTAGATGCAGCAATTAAAGACCTACTTAAGACGAAGAAAAAAGTCAAGAAGAAAGTACGGGACTTGAAGGCGAGAAAAAGTGACAAACCGTTTGAGACGTCATCTTTGGATGCCATGAAAAAGCAGAAGCTTTTAACAGAGCAGAAGAGCATCCCGCTTAACAAGCTTGTTAAATCTAGCATCTTGAAAGGTGGCACAGAACCCCTGAACATTCAGACTAAAAATGACAAGGGGCCTAAAAGCAAACCAGTTAAAGGCAAATGTGAAGTTCAAAACTTCAAGCTTTCTAAAAGCCCTGCACAAACTGATAAGGTGACCGGGAATGGAGGGATTTCCTCAGCCCCAGGTGGAGACACACCTTCACCCAGTCTGCATGCAGATGATGACAGTGATGTGGACAGCGATGATAGCATTGAGCGAGAGATCAGGAGATTTCTAGCTGAAAGAGCTAAGGTGTCTGCACCTGTAATCACAAACATCAGACATGAGGAGAAGGGCATCAACTCCTCATCTGCAGAGACTGAGAAAAAAACAGATCTTCAAAAGACTCAAATTGAAACTCCAGCATCTGCTTCGACATCAACCTCCAGTAGACTCTGGAAGACTGAACTCACAGGCACATCCACAAAATCTACAGAAACACCTGCAGAACTCAACAAGGGACCAGTCCTGACACCAGGCAGCTCTTGCATTATGGGTTTCAGGAGGACTGAAAGTCAAAAACTTGAGAACTCTGCTCCAAGAGATCCAATCAATGGCAGCTCCCAGACAGGCAAGGACACTCCGATAGGTCATGCCATCAAACCTAAATCCTTCACACCACCATGTGTGAACTCAGAAACTGCTCGGCCATTGGGTCACCAGCACCAGAACCTGTTCCTGATGAGGCCTGTTAACAACAGAATGAGTGAAACTTCCTCAAGAAACAGTAATGACATTCCCATCAGCCACCAGAGTAGATCAGCCCCAAGGATACCTTTGAGGGAAGTCATTACTTCCCTTTGTCCCTCACCTATTTCGAAAACTCAGATTAACTCCCCTGCTGTTGACCTTTCAACCTCTGTACCTCCATTGAGCAGGACAGAGGGAGTTTACATGCATAACCGCCTGAAAAGGGACCGACATTTCTCTGATAGACCACACATATCCTTCACCACCTCACATCTGTGCCAGCCCTCGCCAGAACTGCAGTCCCGCCAGGGCGTTAGTGTAATTCAGGTTCAACGGGACCAGGCCGTGTTATTTCAGTCTACGAACCGCCTGCAGGTCAGCCAAACTGAGGCCACTGCAAGTTTAGGAGAAACGCAAAGGGAGGGAGGAAGTGTTAGCAAGGAAGAAAAAGAGCAGGAAGATGAGGAAGAGAAATGTATTGATGAGACAGATGTAGAGTCAGATGAGGAAAGGAAAGTTCAGAAGACAAAAGACACGAGCAAGCAGACCAATAATCAGTGAGTACCTATATTTGTTCTTTCCAAATACACACACATATCAGTGATCGAGGGGGAATCCCAATGCATATCCATGCTATTGATCCATCTAAGATGCAAAAGACTTTTTGAACAAATTGTCTTTAATTGAAGTGATTTAATGAATGTGTCATTAGTTCAGATGGATTTATTGATGACCCACAGGTATTTTGAAAGATCTTTCCAAACATTCAGCCGAAATTTTCCTTCGGCGTTAAACATTAGCTGATTATTTTAGCATTAGCCTGATGGACTGCGGCGCTGGAGTTCATCCTGCATTATCATCATTTCTGTCTTTTTGTACTGTATTGTTTAGGTTACAAGGGACGTCACGTAGGAGTCTTTAAGTGTACCACATCCTCTTTTTTTTTTTGTATGTTTGTACATTTATAAATATATTTAAAAGCAAACGCGATGTCATAAAAAGAGATTAAACTTGTTTATTGTTTTTTGTCTTGTATTTTCTCTGCAGCATTTCTAAATGGATTCTGCTTTACAAACTTTGCTTGATGACTTTTTCAGATTTGTATCGTTTTTAGATTGTCATATTCAAGACTATGAAAAGTAAATGATGGGTTATGAAAAGATTTATGACCATGTCATTGGTGAGTTTACATATTAAATCGATTCCCAGATTTAGTTTTTCTGCACATTAGGGTTGTCATGATACTGGAATTTGGTACCAATCAAAACTGAAATATTAAAAACATCTATCTCCTGCTAACATTTGAGCGCTGTTGAGCACATTCTTAAACAGCGCTGATTTGCCATTGTGTTCATGTGCTCAACATAAATAACTGTGATTGGCCGTGAAGGTCATCAGTTCACCAAACTCGTCGCTGTTTACTTAGTGTAAACAAAGATACAGGGACACTGGAGCATTTCAAAGTCACGTCGATCAGCTGGTTTGTCTATAACAGGGGTGTCCAAACACAGTCCTGGAGGGCCAGTGTCCTGCATAGTTTAGCTCCAACTTCCTTCAACACACCTGCCTGGAAGTTTCTAGTATACCTAAAAAGAGCTTGATTAGCTTATTCAGGTGTGTTTAATTGGGGTTGGAACTAAAATTTGCAGAACACCGGACTTCCAGGACTGAGTTTGTGCACCTCTGGCTAAAATGCTCCAGTGTTCTGTATCTGTGGTTACACTCAGTAAACAGCGATGAGTTTGGTGAACTGATGACCTTCACAGCCAATCACAGTCATTTCTGTTGAGCATGTAAACACAAGGGCAAATCAACGCTGTTTAAGAATGTGCTCAACATCGCTCAATTGTTAGCGGGAAATAGGGCTGGGTCAGTAAACAATATTATAACGAATCACAATAAAATTTATGTCAATAACAATGATAAGCTCTGGACTTTTTTACACTATATTGATCTAAGAGCCAATCACACAGCAGAAATGTGCAACCATGAGAATCTAGAAGTGTGTTGATATTAGAGATGCACCGAATTTCGCCCAAGTTGTTATTTTGTGGACCCTCTTATTTTTGTGGCTTTAGTCATTGTTAGGATACTCTCTTAAATATGTAAGCATTTACAACTGATATCAAATATACAGTGCATCCGGAAAGTATTCATAGCTCTTCACTTTTTCCACATATTTTTATGTTACAGCCTTATTCCAAAATGGATTAAATTAATTTATTTCTTCAAAATTCTACACACAATACCCCATAATGATATTGTGAAAAAAGAGTTTTGAAATTGTTTCAAATTTATTAAAAATAAAAAAGCTGAAAAATCACATGTACATCAGTATTCACAGCCTTTGCTCAATACTTTGTTGATGCACCTTTGGCAGCAATTACAGCCTCAAGTCTTTTTGAATATGATGCCACAAGCTTGGCACACCTGTCTTTGGGAATTTTGGGAACAGATGGTTGTCCTTCTGTAAGGTTCTCCACAGAAGAACGCTGGAGCTCAGACAGAGTGACCATCGGGCTATTGATCACCTCCCTGACTCAGGCCCTTCTCCCCCGATCACTCAGCTTAGATGGCCGGCCAGCTCTAGGAAGAGTCCTGGTGGTTCCAAACATCTTCCACTTACGAGTAATAGAGGCCTCTGTGCTCATTGGAACTTTCAGAGCAGCTTTCAGAGGAACTTTTTCTGTAACCTTCCCCAGCCTTGTGCCTCGAGACAATCCTGTCTTGAAGGTCTACAGAAAATTCCTTTGTCTTCATGCTTGGTTTGAGCTTTGACATGACTCAAAGACTGTGAATACTGATGTACATGTGATTTTTCAGGTTTTTTATTTTTAATAAATTTGCAACAATTTCAAAAACTCTTTTTTCACATTGTCATTATGGGGTATTGTGTGTAGAATTTTGAGGAAATAAAATTAATTTAGTCAATTTTGGAATAAGGCTGTCACACGAAAAAGTGAAGCGCTATGAATACTTTCCAGATGCACTGTATAATGTTATTGTTCAATATAGAAAATAATTAATCGAGATTGCATTTTTGCCATATCGCCCAGCGTTTTTAAAATTCCAGTATCGTGATTCGTGACAACCCTACTGCACATCATAGCTAACAATTAAATGCAATTTGCATCTTGTGGTAAACTGAAGGACTGCAGAATGTAATGCCCAAGAGAATTAAGCTATCTTTTATGTGCAACAGCTCATTTACAGATGACGAATGGTTCTTAAGAACCACATTTATGGTAAAAATCTTGCCTTGTAAAAACATCACAACCTCAGAAACGATATTCATAATCACTTCTGAGTAATGTTAAAATGAGATTTCAAAATTTAGAAAATCTCCTCACTGCAACATTGAATGACTAAGGTGGGCTTCAGTTGTGAAACGCAAGCAGAATGAGCGGTTCTTCTGCAAATTGTTCAGTTAAATGGTGTGGTGTATGATTGTGTATGACAAGCAGCCATTAACTTGCTATTATAATTTGGTCACTCTTTACAATAAGATTCCATTAGTTAGTTAGTTTTAGAGGCAGCATGATGGCTCAGTGGTTAGCACTGTTGCCTTACAGCAAGAAGGTCGCTGGTTTGAGCCCCGGCTGGGCTAGTTGGCGTTTCTGTGTGGAGTTTGCATGTTCTAACTGTGTTTGTGCTGCGGTTTCCCCCACAGTCCAAAGACATGCACTATAGGTGAATAGGGTATATGCAGAGTTAAGTGTTTCTTCCCATACCGATAAACTTCTGGTGAACGGTTAATGTGACTTTTTCAATTTTATACGATTTCTTATACAGCATCGACGTTGTAATGTAATTCAAATATAATCAGTTAAATAGACTTCAGCGTTCATTTAGTTGTTGAAGTGTAAACCGAGATGAAAAGCCATATACAGTACATGCACGTGCCCGTCAGGATCAGCAGGCGAGTGCAGAAATGCCATTGGAAATACTGGAGTAAACAAAATTAAAGACATGGCGCGGAACAATGTAATTTAATGCAGTGCTTCTTGTACATTCTGAGACCCACTTTATATCGTATATCATTTAGGCAGTGAAGATTGTTGATTTTTTTTTTAAAACAGACCTTAAACACACTGATTTTGTAATGGTATACAGTTCACCGGAAGCGTTTGACCCAGGTTACTGACAAATTAAAAGTCCTTTTGCATGCTTCTCCATATACCCTATGGGGTAAACAAAATTGATCGTAGTGTGTGTGTGTGTGTGTGTGAATGTGAGAGTGTTTGGGTGTTTCCCAGTAATGGGTTGCAGCTGGAAGGGCATCCGCTGCATAAAAACATATGCTGGAATACTGGGCGGTTCATTCCGCTGTGGCAACCTCTGATAAATAAGGGACTAAGCGGAAGGAAAATGAATGACTGAATGAGTTTTAGTTGATGTATTTACCAACACAAACTAAGAATGAACAATACCTGTACAGTATTTATTAATCACAGTTCAACCTTTACTAATGCGTTATTAAAATCCAAAGTGCTTGTTAATGTAGTATTGTCATTAACATTAATAAAGATGAATAAATACTGTAATAAATGTATTGTTTGTTCATACTCATCTTATTCATCGTAAATACATTAACTAATAAAATCTTATTGTAGAGTGTCACCAAACAAATTGTACAAAAATAATGCCATTAGCCACTATTATAACCTTTACTGTTTTCACCTTTGAATTACTAACGTGCCCTTAACAAATGCATTTTCTGCTCCTGATGTGCCCTTTTAACATTTATTATGTATTTAGTTAGATTTTTTTTCACAATTAGGCTATTATTTTTATACCACTGGACTTACAACATCACATTTATATCAGACTGTACATATAAGAAAGCTCTCTCAGTGTCTTTTTGCACATATTTGCATACTTATCAAAAGTCACACCTCCCTCATCTCTTTCTCTGCACCTGTTTCTTAGTTCCTGTTTCAGTTGCTTATTATATCTAGGTGTTTCCTATGTGAAAAGAATGTTATTTATTTTTGTTTATAGAAGAGAAGAAAGTACAGACTCATGCTGACTATGCTGGGCATTGCCAGTTTTCATAAATATTTTGCAAAAATGATTTAAAAAAAGAAAGTTTTTTGGTCCCCTGCTCTGCACAGAGAAAAACAAACTCAAACTGTATCTCTGAAGATGTATAATAAAAATTGACTTTGACACACGAGGCTCTATGTTTCTTAAATAATGTTTGGATGAATATGTTAATTATATGTTTGTTTTTAATCAGTGTCTTTCCTCTCTTGTAGCTTATTATAAAATAGTTTCCTTAAAGTGACTTCCTTTCTCACAGATGTCTGACTAAAGTGGTGCTAGTGCGAGTCTACTTTTATACTTTGATGCAGTTTTGTCCTGTTGAATGTTTTTCAGCAGTCAAAATTAAAAGAAGACTGGGTGATATCTTATGAATGCAATGTAAAGTAAATATACAATTTTATTTAGTGTTTTTATGAATTTTGTTGCATCAGTGTGATTTCATAATGGATTGGTGACTAATTAAGCAGTGTTGATAGAAATGAATGATGCATAATGGTCAAAGACAAAGGGCCCTATCACACACCCGACGTAAGACGTGTATGATGCGATATGTTGCTATTTTCAGACCAGCGCAACCCTCATTTTGGGTGTGCTGCTCTAGAAAGGAGGTGTGTTAAGGCACATCGTTGGCGTGTTGCTTTTTTGAGGAACTGAAAAGTTCTAAAGTCCAGCGACGAGCGCGTTATGTGCACCTACACTGAAAAAAAATGATGTCTGCAAAACTGTTGCAAACAATTTATTTGTGTTGAATTTAAACAAACAAATTAAGTTTAATAAAATTCTACTTAGTTTGTTTTTTAAATTCAGCCCAAATAAATTGTTTACAGCCACTTAACGTAGAAATATTGAGTAAATCCAAGGAATCATCACTGAATGATTTTTTTCAGTGTATGTGGGTTCAAATGCTTACACATCGCTTAATACACACAGAATGTACAGCAATACACAAATATCTTCATATATGAAAAAAAAATTTAAAATTTTACAAAAAAAAAAAAAAAAAAAAAAAAAAATATATATATATATATATATATATATATATATATATATATATATACAAACACACAGTTGAAGTCAGAATTATTAGCCCCCCCTTTGAATTATAACTTTTTTTATATTTCCCAAATGATGTTTAACAGAGCAAGGGAATTTTCACAGTATGTCTGATAATATTTTTTTCTTCTGGAGAAAGTCTTATTTGTTTTATTTCGGCTAGAATAAAAGCAGTTTTTAATTTTTAAAAAGCTATTTTAAGGTCAAAAGTATTAGCCCCTTTAATCTAATTCTTTTTTCGATTATCTACAGAACAAACAATCATTGTACAATAACTTGCTTTATTACCCTAACCTGCCTAATTAACATGGTTAAGCCTTTTAATGTCACTTACGCTGTATAGAAGTGTCTTGAAAAACCGCTGCCTTCATGCCTTCTTCATGTCGGAGGGCTTTTTTCAGTTTATTCATGTCAATCTAACCTTTTAATAAAAACAAGTTTAGATTTGTCCACCTGTCGGGATTTGGAGACGTCAGCATCATCATATGGGGCAGAAGAATGGGGCATGTGTTTTGGATATAATTCAGTTTTTTGACCACACTTTGTTATCATTGTTCATTTATTCGTTTTGCTGGAAATTAGAACTGAATTTAGAAACAGATTTGAAGCAAATCTTTGCACTTAACAAACTAAATTAAATATGTATTCTAATGTCTTCAGTGGAGTGAGTACAACACTGTTTCCTTACTCCATGAAAGTAAAGGAGTAAAGTAAGGAGTAAAAGTAAAGTAAAGAGAAAGTAAAGAGGCTGAATGGAGGAGGCTCGTTCTTTATCCTCGCGCTGCAGAGTTTAACTGATTTCTCGCTAGTGAAGCATTCAGTTTTTCCATTCAGTTTTTTCACTTACAAATTCTGTCATGTAAATAGCAAATGTGCCATGGTGCGACGCAGCTGACTCTTAAAGGGAATGTGAGATGAGGCTCTGATTGGTTTAATGCACGTTATGCTCAAAACACACCCATAACTGATTAAGAGAATAAGCACAACCCTGTTAGACCATGCGCCAGGGCGCAAAGCATATTTTTCCATTCTTAACATAGCGGATTCAGATACACCCTTAATTGTTTTGCACCATGCACATTAGACTTTGCGCCTAGATCGTTAAATAGAGCCCCAAGAGTTTTTCAAGAATCTAATGTTTAATACTGCTTTATTTTACTTTTTTTTGTCCTGTAGACGTGTGCTGTTTAAGGTTATTATTTACTATCATACAGTTTTAAAGTGATTTACAAAAGACACCCACTAACATGTAATTTAGTCTAATGATACATCAAAGTTTCATGTTTATTCACTAAAAAAAACTTATTTCATTCATATTCAATTGGTGACAGTCCCAAAATGCTAATTAATTGTCATTTTAAAATCTTTGAATACCCATTTGTCAGCAAGGAGATTGTAATAATAAAAAACTCTACAATTTATGTTCAATTATTGGTTTACATTCATTATAAGTACATTTATTAATCAGAATAAGTTGTTTTACCTTTAAAAGTAAATATATCGGGTAAGATGAATGACGATGGAACATTATTTCAGCCACATTTTTCTGTCATCTCAATAAGGTTAATATGTATATAAATTGCCTTTATAGGCCATTTCAATGTGGTCATGTCATTGGCCCATCAGTGGTGTAAAGTAACTAATTACAAATACTCAAATTGCTGTAATTAAGTAATTTCTCAGAAATTGTAATTTACTGAGTAGTTTTAAAAATGTGTACTTTTACTTTTCCTTGAGTACATTTTTAGTGCAGTATCTGTACTTTTACTCCACTACTTTCCTTCAACCTGCAGTCACTACTTTACTTTTTCTTGTCTATGGGGATTAGAAAAATCAGTCCTGAGATTCCTGTCCAATCAAATCGCACATACCGTAGAAGGTAAATCGCATTACAATGAACTACCTCAAGACGTGTGCACTTTATAATTGCAGCAAACTGTTTGGAAGTATTAAAAGTGTCCATGAAGATGTTCAAAATCTTTACGCGCATTAACCCAGAGACTGTTTAGATGCATGTCACTGATGAGAAGATGACAGCCTTAAACACCCAGCAGGCACAAGACGTCAACATGACGTCTGATTGACGTTGAATCCTAACGTCATGTGGACTTTGCATTTTGTTTGGAAATGAAAATCGGGTTGACGTCAGAACTCAACGTCAGGCCAATGTCAACGTCCAATGTCCAACCTAAAACCAACCAAATATCAGTGTCTAATGATGTTACACCTTGACATTGTGTGAACGTTACCCCTATGACATCTATCCGACGTTGGATTTTGGTTGCCATACCTGATGAATAAATGTCAGTATTTGACGTCATATATGATGTTGGTTTAAGATGTCGGCTCGACTCTGGATTTTGGTCACTTTCTGACAACCTAAAATCAACCAAATATCAACGTCATTTGACATCATTATTGGACATCAAAATAACGTTGTCCTTAGCTGCTGGCTTGACAATTGATTTTGGTCACCTGACATTACAACCTAAATCGAACCTAATATTAATGTCTCATGATGACGTGTGCCTGCTGGGCAATAACTAAATGCACTACAGAATGTTACGTTTACACACACATGCACAAAGTACATGTAAACATATCAGCTTTTGACAGCATAATACTCACTACTCTTGAGTACTTTTAAAAGGTCTTTTTACTCATACTTTGAGTAATATTTACAACAGATACTTTTACTCTACTTGCACTACATTTTTAGGCAAGTAATGGTACTTTTACTTGAGTATGATTTTTCAGTACTCTTTCCACCACTGTGGCCCATAAACATTTCTTATTAATCAAACTATTTCATAACAGTAACAAGAGGCAATTCAATCATAACATAATGTTAAAACAGCGATCATAACATTTTTATCAACATGTGGCTCTATTTGTATTTTTGGAAACTATAGAAATTAAAAATGTAAAACAGGAAATACATTGAGACCATTTTTGTTTTGTGTTTACATCCCTCAAAATGGTCTATATGCATATACACATGTATAACTGAATCCAGACACTAAAATTGGAGTAATTAAACTTTAAACTGTGCAAGAATATCTTTTGGATTTCACTTGAACGTGCAAAATTCTGTTTAATTTATACTGTAGGGTGAGAGTAAATTGCCACGCATCTTAATAAATTGCAGCAGACATTACATATATTTGCATACATCTGCCAATCTTATTAATGTGCATTTATACTCTAACTGCTCAGTGTTTCAAGAAAAAACTTGCTTTGAATTTAAAATATCAGTTATAATATATGATATATAAGTAATAATATCAGATTAAGTTCACCTTTATACAGCACATGGATGCAGACACTGTATGTGTAAATCTCTCTTCTGTTTGCTTCAGGTCTTTGTCCACATCAATAGACCCAGGGATCTTGTTAAGTCCATATATCGCCCTGAACACTGCGGAAAGGCGTCTGAAATTCAAAACCAGACGCATGCGAATTCAAAAGCAGCTACAGGTATGAAAAATGCTGAAATATTGTGTTAAAAATGGATGATTTTACTTACACACTCATTTAACAGATTTGATACACTTGAGTGTAACGAAATATAAAGTTGAAGTCAGAATTATTAGCCCCCCTTTGATTTTTTTTTCTTTTTTAATATTTCCCAAATTATGTTTAACAGAGCAAGGAAATTTTCACATTATGTCTGATAATATTTTTTCTTCTGGAGAAAGTCTTATTTGTTTTATTTCAGCTAGAATAAAAGCAGTTTTTAATTTTTTAAATCCCATTTCAAGGTCAAAATTATTAGCCCCTTTAAGCTATATTTTTTTCTCGATAGTCTACAGAACAAACCATCATTATACAATAACTTGCCTAATTACCCTAGTTAACCTAATTAACCTAGTTAAGCCTTTAAACGTCACTAAGCTGAAGTGTCTTAAAAATATCTAGTAAAATATTATTTACTGTCATCATGGCAAAGATAAAATAAATTCGTTCTTATAAATGAGTTATTAAAACTATTATGTTTAGAAATGTGCAGAAATTTGGGGGGAAATAAACAGGGGGCTTATAATTCAGGGAGGGGGGGGGGGGGGGGGGGGGGGTAATAATTCTGACTTCAACTGTATATAGTCTACCGAATTATTTACATTTTGATTGTGTGTGTGCGTGCGTGCGTGTGTTTGTGTTGTAGGCAAGGCAGACAGTCAAACGAAGGCTGCAGTTTGTGGTCAGTGTGTTAAGGTAAACACCTGAATCCACTTACACAAGTAATAGGTGTTCATGCAAAACATATTTATATACTTTGTTTGTTAACTCTTTCCCTGTCAGCATTTGTGTTTAAAAGGTTGCTGGACAATTTTGATTATTTTCACCTAAATTTGATGGCCACAGAAAATTTTCTGCTAGGACTGAAGTATATATATATATATATATATATATATATATATATATATAAAAACATGTAGCACTGTCCCATTTTTTAGGGGTAAAAAAATGGGATTGGGTCTACATGTGATGTGACACACTGCTTAGTTTGTCCACAAGGTGTCAACACTGAAACAATCCGCTGTTTCACAGTCAAAAAATAAATGGAGACTGAATAAAAACAACAAACTACTGAAGATGCCAAAACAATACTCTGTTTAAATGAGTACAAAGACATATTAGGAATTTAATGATTAATTTTTCACAGCTTGTTGTCATTTTCTGAAAATAAATGCTTCAAAATGATGATATTCGTGTTATCAATAGCTTACTAAATAAGACTGAAGATGACAAAGCAATACATAGTTGTTGACTGGGTTTAAATGAGTACAAAGACATATTGGGAATTGTATACATATTTTTTTTCACCGCTTGTCGTCATTTTGTGCAAATAAATGCTCGAAAATTATATTCTTATTGTCAGTAGTTTACAAAATAAAACATAAATGAACATTTTACTCAATGCACACTTAAAGGCCTTAATGGCTAATCCAGTAAACTGGTGATATAATATATTATGATGTTGTTGTTTTTAACATTTAAGCACACTTTTGGCTTAAGAACCGAAGTATAGTTTGTAATTTAACTTAAACTTGTCTAATGTTTTGTTTTATTACAGATAAACTGAAGCCACTTACGTTAGAAAGTACAATGACGGAGGTTCTTGAGTTCAACATAACATTGTGATACATACTTTGTTATATGTATAAATAATTGTTCTTGTTTTTACCTCATTTTTTATCAACTGTTCTAAATTTCCATCATAAGTCGTTCACTGTACTCTAATAATTGACGCTGTTTTTTTTAAATAAAGTGTTTTATAAGTTCAAATTACTGGGTCATTGTGGTGCTTGTAGTTCGTGTTGTGTGAAATGCAGAGACCAAGCACTGTGTGGAACATCATTGCCCACAATCCTATGTGCTCAACCTCAGTGGGCGGAGCTCGACGGAAACATGGCAGCGGGCGTCTTAACTAGAGGTGAAATACAACGTGCTTTTATTTTTATTTCATGTTATTGTACATTATAATGCATCTTGTCAGGTAGATCATGTTTTAATAGCGGTAAATGCTGCGTGAAGATCGAAAATCTAGCCCGTGATTTTGATTGACACCAAACAATACGTATGAAATGACGTGACCATCAAGTGTATTAGTAGTCTTGCTGTTTTTAATCTATTTTGTTGATTATGTTTCATATTCATAAGTGTAAGTTTTCCAGCAAAAGACCCTGTTTTACTTTGTTTTATAAGCAACTAAAAAAACATTTCTGTACTATTCAACAGTTCTAATAGAAAGGCCTGCTTGTTTGTAATTGTACGAATTTTATTTAATTATTTATACACTTGTTTTTTTCATGTGTGTTTGTTTATTTTATTTATGTATTTAATTTTTTAATTATTGTTTACCTTCTATCACCCTGGCATTATAACGTTATTGTTTATTATATTGTCATTGACCTGTTGTTTATATATATATATATATATATATATATATATATATATATATATATATATATATATATATATATATATATATTAGTTGTTTTGCAGCGCACTTTGTGGAAACTATGCAATATTTAGTGTGATGTATTTATATGACTGATATTTCAGTAAGGCAGGCTCTCCGTGGTCCTCGGTTGGCCGCTGCTGTGTTTTCGTGTCATGGACAGACTTTGAGCTCCGCGGCCGCTGCTGTTCATTCACCGGCAGCACCGACCATAGAAACCGGTGAGTCTGACTGACACCCGATAATTAACTGGTTATAATTCATATTTACGCAATAGCTGAAACCCTGAGATATAGAGATACTGTTCCTGCTTATAATGCATTTATAAACTATGTGCAATGCTAATATTTGATGCAAAATGATACGTACATTTTTTAAATACGATAATAAAAGTATATAATAATAAAAATATGTAATATTAAATTATCAATTGAGTGCATATTGCTGTAGATTATAGCTGTATTGTATTGGTGAATAAGTGTCATGTTATTTAAAAGTGACTTTAAAGTCAAAGTATTTTCCAAAGGATATTTTATGTTAGTTATACAATAACATAAATTGCGCATGTACCTTTTGTCAGCGTTGTCATTTGTTTTGTTTTTTTTTTGTGTATAATGCTTGTTTAATAAGAAACCTTTATGATCACTCACCGGCCACTTTATTAGGTACACCTTACTAGTACTGGGTTGCTCTCAGAACTGCCTTAATCCTTTGTGGCATAGATTCAACAACATTCTGGAAATATTCCTCAGAGGTTTTGGTCCATATTGACATGATAGCATCACACAGTTGCTGCAGATTTGTCGGCTGCACATCTATGATGCGAATCTCCCGTTCCACCACTTCCCAAAGGTGCTCTATTGGATTGAGTTCTGGTGACTGTGGAGGCCCTTTGAGTACAGTGAACTTATTATCATGTTCAAGAAACCAGTAGGCTGTGGCGTTGACACGATGCTCAGTTGGTACTAATAGACCCAAAGTGTGCCAAGAAAATCCCCCACAACATTACACCACCAGCACCAGCCTGAACCGTTGATACAAGGCAGGATGGATCCATACTTTCATGGTGTTGACGCCACAATTCTGACCCTACCATCTGAATGTCGCAGCAAAAATCGAGACTCTTCAAACCAGGCAACGTTTTTCCAATCTTCTATTGTCTAATTTTGGTGAGCCTGTGTGAATTGTAGTCTCAGTTTCCTGTTCTGAGCTGACAGGAGTGACACCCAGTGTGGTCTTCTGCTGCTGTAGCCCATCCGCCTCAAGGTTGGACATGTTGTGCGTTCAGAGATGCTCTTCTGCATACCAAGGTTGTAACGAGTGGTAATTTGAATTACTGTTGCCTTTCTATCAGCTTGAACCAGTCTGGCCATTCTCCTCTGACCTCTGGCATTAACAAGGCATTTGCGCCCACAGAACTGCCGCTCACTGAATACTTTCTCTTTTTCAGACCATTCTCTGTAAACACTAGAGATGGTTGTGTGTGAAAATCCCAGTAGATCAGCAGTTTCTGAAATACTCAGACCAGCCTGTCTGGCACCAACAACCATGCCACGTTCAAAGTCACTTAAATCCCCTTTCTTCCCCATTCTGATGCTTGGTTTGAACTGCAGCAGATCGTCTTGACCATGTCTACATTCCTAAATGCATTGAGTTGCTGCTATGTGATTGGTTGATTAGAAATTTGCATTAACGAGCAGTTGGACAGGTGTACCTAATAAAGTGGCCGGTAAGTGTTAATTACTAATGTTACCATGAAAAATCTTGCTAATAAGATGTTAAAACATAAATAAATAAAGAATTTGCAGATGTAGTCTGTCGAAAAATGACAATTTCTCTGTTAATTTACTTAGCATGGATGAGTCATTTATCTTTTTTCAGTACAATATTAAAGATGACTTTTAGCTTAAACTTTATTGTAAAATAAATGTAAATGTGTCTTATATGTGTACTACGTTATAAAAAGGTTTTGCGAACATCACTGTACAAAACACTTTGTTCTTTCTGTGAGAATGTAAGGTAAGCAATATTTATTATTAACTCATAATTGTTATCGTATGTTTGTTTTACATGTGCAGATGCTACAGATAAAATCCTCAACTTCCCACTCACTCAGCCGGATTATTTCCGCTTGTCTGAGCTCTTCAGCATAAAGGACCTGTTTGATGCCCGTGTCCATCTTGGACACAAGAAAGGCTGCCGACATGCGTGAGTAATTTTCTGTATAATTACATGAATTTTCATTCATCCATTCATTTTCTTTTCGGCTTGCTCCGTTTATTAATCAGGGCTTGCCACAGCGGAATGAACCGCCAACTTATCCAGCATATGTTTTATGCAGCGGATGCCCTTTCAGCAGCAACCCATACACTCTCATTCACACACATACACTACAAACAATTTAGCTTACCCAATTCACCTATAGCGCATGTCTTTGGGCTGTGGGAGAAACCGGAGCACCCGGAGGAAACCCACGCCAACATAGGGAGAACATGCAAACTCCACAGAGAAATGCCAACTGACCCAGCCGAGGCTCGAACCAGCGAACTTCTTGCTGTGAGGCAATAGTGCTACCCACTGTGCCACCGCGCCGCCCCTTACATGAATTTATGTTTTTAAATTATCATATACTCTCTCGCTGCTTATATACTCGGTCATTTCATGTGTTCACAATCAGTGGAGTCGTAGATCTTGATTAAAATCAAAGGGTTATGGACGAGAGAAAACATGTAATAAAATAAAAATTTATACATTTTTTAAAAAGATAATAAATTAAAATATATATTACACAGATATTCTACTTCAGGGACGTGCAGATACCTTTTAAGGGGCAGGGGCTCAAATGGAAAAAAGGGCACTTTTTATTAAGTAATAGTAATAATTGTACTTTAATAAATAAATTATATATTATAAGTAGATTATTAAGGAATTTCACCCTAAATTCACCATATACTCACCCTTAAAAGGATAGTTAATTTAAAACTGAAAATTCTGTCACCATTTACTCACCTTTTACTTGTTCCAAACCCATTTGACTTTTTCTTCTACTGTTGAACACAAAGTAATATTTTGAAGAAAGCAGAAAACCTGTAACCATTGACTTTCATGGTATTTGTTTTTCCTACTCTGGAAGTCAATGATTTCAAGTTTATTAGTTTCTTTAAAATATATATTTTAATCTTTTATTCGTTAGTGTTCAACAAAATAAACAGACAAAGATTTGGAACCACTTGAGGATGAGTAAATTTACATTTTTGGGTGAACTCTCCCTTTTCAATCTATTATTTTTTTTTTGTTTGAGTTTTTTTCTGTTGAACAAAATAATAAAATATTTAGAAGAATGTAGGACACACTGATAGCCACTGACTTCCATAGCTAGCCTATGTGTGCATGTTTTAAAGCTTCAATTGACATTATATATTCTGTGTGACTGCAAAAACGAGAGGGCAACAGTTCACTATCCAGCTGTCGTTTCTCCTTTACATTAGCCTGTATGCCTATGATATTGCCCTGGCTAAACTTTAGCTAACGTATTACATGGTTGTTAATCAGAAGGATGTTGGCAAGACAAAATAGCCTATTTGCATTTGAACTTTTGGATAAATAGCTGACGTTAAATTTGAGCCTCAGGTAGTCTTTTGTTAACCGTTGCTCACCTCAACACAATGAAGATGAATGACGGATGAATTTACATCGGCGGTTCTGTCGATCATATCGCGCTGCCGTAACAGTGGTAAGCTTGTAATATATGTTTTACACACACTCCGTCAGCAGTGTGTGTATGGGTCAGACTGTAAAGCTATGGCCCAGATGCAGTCCGTGTGCAATTTTGGATGCAGGAGTTGGCATAAGCGCTAATAGACGTATTACTCCACTGTTGACACCTTACTTTTGAGGCGAGAGTAACAATGTAAATAGAGTCTTTGTTAGAGCATTCGCCTCGCATGTGGCTTTTCTTTCCAAATCGCCGGTTCGAGGCTCGCTTGGAGCGGCTAGACTAAAACCAAGATATACTTTACAAGTTCGTTTTTTTTATTGTTTGACAGGGAAAGTTGTCCTTAAATAGAACACGCATTAACATACATATATTATATTAGTAGTAGTATTTAAAAAATAATTATTATCCCCAGGAAAAAGGCACTTTCTCTATAGGAGAAAAAAGGGCAGGGGCTCAAGCACCCAAAGCCCCCACCTCTGCACGTGCCTGTTCTACTTAGTAATACCACCTTGTTAACATCCAAACGGGCTGCCAAACTTTTTTTTTATTATGCAAAGAGGTACACAAATGACATGGAATGACTTACAACTGGAAGAGAGAAAAACAAAGAACCGAGATGAAAAAACAAAACAGTCAGGTGTGCATGTAAAGGTAACCAGTGTTGTGGGTAACGCATTACAAGAAACGCTAGTTACACAATAATATTACTTTTCTAAGTAACGAGTAAAGTAACTCATTACCTTTGAAAAAAGTCATAATATTTGAGTTACTTCTTTGAAAATGTAATGCGAGTTATTTTTAGTTTAATTAATTAACTTTAATTAATTTATTATTTAATTAATTGATTTATTTATTTAATTAAATAAATTGCTGAATTAAAATTAAAGTATAGTCACAATGGATCACGCAGTGAATGAGAGAATGTGTTCAGTATTTCTGAACGCATTGAAGGAAAGGAAAAGTGGATTGTCTCAATGGACAGTAATTTTACTTAAGACAAATGTTAAAAAAGGAGCAAACACAAATTGCTTTAAACTTCTAATAATGTGTATATACGGCTTGTAGAACTTTAGGGTTACGTTGCTTTAAATGTTTGTTTGTTTTTTTATTAGGCTAAATGTAGGTGTAGGTTATACAGCGTGTTGTTAACAGGGGGGTTAATATTTCTGACTTCAACTGTATATATATAGATGGATGGATGGATGGATGGATAGATGGATCGATCAGTGGTGGGGAAGGACAACAATGATAGTAATGTAAAGACAGTAATAATGAAAATAATAATAAAACAAATATAAACCTTGTATAAACATGCTAAGTGCTGTATGCCTCTGCAGTCTGATGGAGCCGTATCTCTTCGGCTGTCGTCTGGACATGGACATCATTGACCTGGAGCAAACGGTGGATCATCTCCAGCGGGCGCTTAACTTCACAGCCCACGTGGCGTTTCGTGGCGGCGTCGTCCTGTTCGTGAGCCGCAGACGGCAGTTCGCTCATCTGGTGGAGACGATGGCGCGGGACTGCGGGGAATACGCTCACACGCGCTACTGGAAAGGTGGACTCCTCACCAACGCTCCTGTCCAGTACAGTCCCGGCGTCCGGCTCCCAGACCTCATCGTGTTCCTCTCCACCCTTAATAACGTCTTCCAGGAGCACGTTGGGATTCGGGACGCGGCCAAGATGAATATTCCCACAGTGGGGATCGTGGACTCCAATTGTAACCCCAGTCTCATCACGTACCCAGTGCCAGGTAATGATGACACTCCTGCGGCAATGGAGATGTACTGCCGATTGTTCAAAATGACCATTAAAAGGGCGAAGGACAAGAGGAGGCAGATGGAGCTTCTTAAAGGGATTTGAGAGAGAGCTGAACTGGGATAGTTCACCCAAAAAATTCAAATTCTGTCATCATTTACTCATCCTTCATTTGTTCAGAACCTATTTGAGTACTTCTTTTTTTCCTGTTGAACACAAAAGAAGATACGTTGAAGAATGCTAGGTGTTTTTTTCTCTAGTATGGAAATCAATCAAAACAACCAGCATTCTTCAAAATATCTTCTTTTGTGTTTGACAGAAAAAAGAAGATGCTAGCTGCTGGAACACATTGACTTGCGTAGTAACTTTTTTTTTCTCTATGTGAATTAATCAAAACAACCAGCATTTTTCAAATTATCTTTTTTTTTTTGTTCAACTGAAGAAAGAAACTCATAAAGGTTTAAAACCACATGAGGGAGAATAAATAATGGAGTCATTTTCATTTTTGGGTGAACTATCTCTTTAAATAGAGTCAAAATAATAACTGAGTAAACATTCTGCCATATTAAAGGGTAAATTCTCTCAAAAATTAAAGAATGGTGGTCATTTATTTACTCTCAAGTCATCCAGTGTGATATTTTGTCTTATTTAGAATATTAAAAACGTTTTTTTTTTTTTTTTATTAAAGAATTTGTTTGCTTCCAGATTGAAAATTTTGTCCTCATTTACCCATCTTTCATTTGTTCAGAACCTATTTGAGTTTCTTTGGTGAACTTAAAGGGATAGTTCACCCAAAAAATGAAAATCCGGTCATCATTAACTCATCCTTCATTTGTTCAGATTTTATTTGAGTACTTCTTTTTTTCTATTGAACATGAAAAGAAGATACTTTGAAAAATGCTAGTTGCTTTTTTCACTACTAAATCGATCAAAACAATCTTCAAATGATTTTACCTATTTTATTTTGTGTTGAACTGCAGAAAGAAGCACATAAAGATTTAAAATTGCATGGGGGAGAATAAAGGATTGAGTCATTTTCATTTTTGGGTGAACTATCCCTTTAAATATGAGTCCAAATAATAACTGGAGTTAAAATTCTGACATATTTAAATGTATATTCTCTCAAAACGGAAAGAATGGTGGTCATTTATTTACTCTCAAGCCATCCAGGGGGATATTTTGTCTTCTTTAGAATATTAAAGAAGTTGTTGTTGTTTTTTTATTAAATAATTAGATCGCTTCCATGATGAAAATTGTCGTCATTAACTCATCCTTTATTTGTTCAGAACCTATTTGAGTTTATTTGGTGTTCCACAGAAAAAAAGAAGATACTTTGAAAAATGCTAGTTGCTTTTTTTTGTCTACTATGGAAATCAATCAAAACAACCAGCATTCTTCAAATTATCTTCTTTTGTGTTCAAGTAAAGAAACTCATAAAGGTGTAAAACTGCATGATGGAGAATAAATGATGAAGTCATTTTCATTTTTGGGTGAACTATCTCTTTAAATATGAGTCCAAATAATAACGGGAGTTAAAATTCTGACATATTAAGGGTATATTCTCTCAAAAATGAAAGAATGGTGGTCATTTATTTACTCTCAGGCCATCCAGGGGGATATTTTGTCTTCTTTAGAATATTATTATTAAATAATTAGATTGCTACCATAATGAAAATGCTGTCATCATTTACTCATCCTCCACTTTCGTTTGTTTTTTCTGTTGAACTCAGAAGATTTTTAAAAAATGTTGGTATATTAATGGTCACCAATGTCTTCCATAGTAAGGAAAAATAACAAAACAGTGGTGATGATTAATTGCAGGTGGAAATCAGTGGTGATCAATCATTCTGTAAAATGTAAGTCAATGACTACTGGCACTTTGAGAGTTAAATAAAAAGTCACTGTGCAACTTTTTAGTAAGCTCTTTTTTGTTGTGAATGCACACAGAACTGTTTGCCAAGGATATGGATTATTGGTAACAGATAATGTTCATTCTCATGCACAGACCAAATGTTTTGCCTCATAAAACCACAATGCATCATCATGAGCCACAGTAATTAAAGGTATAGTTCAGCCAAACATAAAAATGTCCTCTTCTTTTACTCGCACTCAATTTGTTCTAAACATTTATTCCGTTGAACACAAAACAAGATATTCTGAAGAAAGTTGGGAAAAAAAGCAGCCAATGACTTCCATAGTACACTCTCAGAAATAAAGGTACAGGAGCTGTCACTGCGGCAGTACCTTTTCAAAAGATACATATTTGTACCCAAAGAGTCCAGAATGGTACCTCAAAGGTGCATATTAGTACCCAAATGTACTTAAAAAGTACCTTTGAGGTACCATTATGGACCCTTCAGGTACAAATATGTACCTTTTGAAAAGGTACTGCCGCAGTGACAGCTCCTGTACCTTTATTTCTGAGAGTGTAGGCACAAAAGGTACCATGGAAGTCAATGGTTACCGGTTTCCAACATTCTTCAAGATATCTTGTTTTGTGTTCAACAGAATAAAGAAACCCAAATAGGTTTTGAACAAGGGAAGGCTGAGTAAATTATGACAGAATTTCCATTTTTAGGTGCACTATCCCTTTAAGTTTGTTTTACTTGTACGTGGTTTTATTTTCAGAGTGCCAGTAGCTGTTGACTTGTATTTTCTGAATTACCAAGGAGCACAGCTTCAGCTAAAGACTTTAATGTTCTACTGCAGTTAAAGTCACCTTAATCTTGGATAGCCCAAGGTGAGAAAATTAAAAGCAAATTTACATTTTTGCCTGAACTATCCCTTGTAAATGTATGTGTAAATGGGCCATCCCAGAATGGAAACATTCAACAAATTTTTACTTAATACCGGGTATTTATTGGTATTTTATTGATTAACATTGGTTGCCTGTTATATGACTGTAATAAAGTTTCACGATTCCATAATGCAATGTTTATTTGCTTCATCAATATTTTCAGGAGGGGTGACCAGAGGTTTAATTTCCACCAGCATTTGGGAGGACAATAAACCAAAAATTCTTCAAGACAATTTATGAAGGGGACACAAACAATACTGCTAAAGTTGTACCTGCAAGGATTTGTATACACTTATAAAAAGTGATTTAGTTCAGGGTTTACTGTTCACCTTGATACAAAATAGTTTTTAGACATAGTTTTTGTTGTTGTTATAATAAATCAGAAATAACAAGGAGACGGGTTCCAAATACAAAGTAAATCTATAGGGATTGGTTTCGCCCGGTGGATGTTCATACTATCGTGTGGTGCTCTGTTATATATATATATATATATATATATATATATATATATATATATATATATATATATATATATATATATATATATATTTATTTATTTATTTATTTATTTATTTATTTTTTATGATTATTAGCTGGACATTAAAAAATTAACATAAATTCGGATACATATGAATAAATAATATCCATGAGTAATAGGATAGAGAGAAAAAATTAAATACAATAATAATAAAATAAACAATAAAATCCAAAAATATATAGTTTTTAAATTATAATACAGTAATAATAGCAACAACATGACTAAATGTGTCAAATAAAATCAGTAAATAAAGTTACATATAAACAAAATAATTGTTGATATTTTCTACCTTTTTACCTGAGGCCAAAGTCCAAAAATAATACAGCGGGGCATCGCCACCAAAATAAATCATTCATGAAGTCTAACAGCATTCTTTTTGTTATTAATTTGCATTAGAGAGTTTTTAATTTCTAGTAAAATAAATACTAATAGTGTATGCATTTTGCTAAATTCTGTTTATGAATGAAATATTTACCTTGCTAGATGTAAAAATAACAACCTTCAACCATTTTTCATTTGTGTGAATAAATTTAATTATTATTGTTATTATTAATTAATAAGGTGACACTGTGCTCAGTGTTTAACACTGTTGCCTCACAGCAAGAAGGTCGCTGGTTCGAGTCTAGGCAGGGTCAGTTGGCATTTCTCTGTGGAGTTTGCATGTTCTCCCTGTGTTGGCGTGGGTTTCCATCAGGTGCTCCGGTTTCCCCCACAGTCCAAAGACGTGCGCTATAGGTGAATTGAATAAACTAAATTGGCCGTAGTGTATGAGTGTGTGTGGGAATGCTAGAGTGTATGGGTGTTTTTAGGTACTGGGTTGCAGCTGGAAGGGCATCCGCTGTGTAAGCATATGCTGGAATAGTTGGCGGTTCATTCTGCTGTGGCGACCCCTGATAAATCAGAAACTAAGCCAAAGGAAAATTAATGAAAAGATTTTATTTAATACAAGAAAGGTAGCATCACTGCATTGAAGAGAAAATACAATAACAAAAGCTAGGAAGGAGAGGAAAAATCAAAGCCTCAATCATTAAGAAAAGATTATTATAAGCTTTAAGAAACTTGTTATTTTTCTTATTATTAATGAAAGAGATGGAACAATGAACGAAATTTCAGCCTAGAAAATATTAAATTATGTGTTGTCTTTAAGAACTTATTTTTGTGTAATAAATAATGTACAATGTAACACAAAAACATTAACGATAAGATCGAGAGCATGATCCCTACCAGAAAAGTGCAGAAATATATTTTATAGAGAAGTTTAAATCACACTTAAATATGATATCTTTTTTTTTTTTTTGTTCAAAGAAATATACAAAGTACACGCATAAACAAGCATGAAGTAA
Source organism: Danio kyathit (assembly GCA_903798195.1). Lineage (NCBI taxonomy): Eukaryota > Metazoa > Chordata > Actinopteri > Cypriniformes > Danionidae > Danio > Danio kyathit. The sequence continues at coordinate 12,363,904 of LR812539.1, forward strand.
TACAATTACAACAATAAGCAGACACAAATATAGGACAAAAGCAATGTATGGTAATGACAATTGTACTTGACGGTAAAAAAAAATAAGTAAATAAATCAAAATATATAAATTATAAAAGTTTATACAATATAAACCTTCAAAGAGTTGTGAAGGTGCTATAGGGTACAAAATTTGCTGAAAAAAGTAGCTAGTTTAGTAGCTTTATCATTTGACAAAGCCTACTAAGTGTTGAAGCCATAATAGCAAGTTCATTAATAAAGTGTAAAATAGAAGGGGGATATCAAAAACCTACATTTATGAATGAAGAATTTTGCAAAGCATAAAGGTTATTGACCAGGTAATGCTGTGTACAATCTTCTTTAGTTACACCAAATTTAACTTGTTTATAGCAAAAAGGGTTTACATGGATATTGACATGAGACATTCTGTCATGTACATAAGCCATTGATATGATATTGATAACTCTGAGTAGATGCAATTGTAGAAAGATTATCAGTGGTTTCAATATTAATTTCACAAATAAATATATATATATATATAAATCATCATATAAATATGATTTTTATTTTATTTTTTTATTGACTTCAATAACAAACATACAAAATCCACTTGTACACAAAAAGTCAATTATAGTAACAATGATAATAACAGATCAAGTTAAATAATATTATAAACACGTATAAAAAAGTATAATAATAATTAAAATAAAAAGAAATAAAAAAAACACAAATGAGAATATATATATATGTGTGTGTGTAAAAAAAAAATAAAAAATAAGTTAAACAGAGATACATAAATAACACAAATACAGCAGGAGGAAAGCGGGACTTATGTATCTGTGATATTTCCAAAATAATTATCATAATAATCCAAGAATCTATCACTTTTCTTGTTTTTAACCAGTCTAAGAGAGTTTATAAAAACATCAATTTCAATTAAAAAATGTGAAAAAGAAGGCTGCGAATTCGAAAATTTTTGTTTGTGAATAAAATATTTTCTATACAAAATAAAAAACTTAATAATGTAGTTCTCCAATATATCAGTTTTACCTTTATAGTTACAAGATATTCCCCCAGTTTCACAAACAGGGCTTAGCTTAAGCCAGGACTAGACGTTAGTTAAATTAGGCTATTTAAGCCACATTTATAAAAACTGCCTTAGAAAAATACATTACTGGTGTGCACCTGGAGACAAAAAATGACACTGATATATTTTAAGGCATCTTACTGCAAGTTATTTTCAGTTGAGACAGCTCAAACATGCAATTTAATCCATGACTAGCCTTAAACCTTGTTTGTGAAACTGGGGGAATATCTTGTAGTTGAAAGGGTCTGGGAGAAGCAATGTAATTACCTATATGGAGATATAAGCTATTCCAAAAGCTTTTTGTGTTTTCACACTGAAAAATATGTGAATTAAGGTTTCGTCTTCAGTTTATATAAATATGATTTTTTTTTTTTTTACTTTTTTTTTTTTTTTTTTTTGGAACTTTCAACAAAAACATACAGAAAAGGTATAAATCCTATAACAACAAAACTAGACAACAGAACAAAACAAAAAGAGAAACAAAAGATTAAGCCAGGGGTAATATGAATTACAAAGATCACTTTAAATCTCTTAAAGCAAGGTCACAGTGATGTATAAAAGGTCACAAATACAGTCCGCTGGGTATTATAGAAAAGAGACAATACTGTAAGAATCACATAGTGTTATTGATTTTAAAGCTTTAACATTGCTGGAGGTAGAGATTGTATTCAAATAACATTTAAAATCTTTACAAAAAATAAGAAAAAGTGGCTTTACAGACAAAAATTTGCATTTGTGTATAAAAAAAATTTTGCTAGTAAAATAAATAGATTTATTAGAAAATATTTATCTTTTACTTTATCAACATGATAAAAACCAAATAAAACATCCTTGTATGACAAAGAAAAATTATCTAAAAGAGAGAGACATAAATAAACTAATATGATTTTTTTTTTAATTGCACAACCATCAGGAACAAACATACAACACAATCTAAAATATGAAACATAAAAAAACTAAAATAACAATAGTAAAAAAAAACAAAGATAAATAAAAATAAAATAATTACACAAAGTATATAGTGTACAGCATTTCTACATCCAATGATTTTAAGAGTTGACAGGGGAATCAAAAAAAGTGTCATAATAATTGATGCATATCTCAGATTTTTTGCTTTTCAACAATTTCACAGTAGAAATAAAGAAGTCAAACTCAATACAAAAAACTGTTAATGTGGGAGATGATTCAGCAAATTTCTGTTTGTGTATGTAAAACTTTGCCAGTAGAATTAGGAGATTAACAATATATTCGAGACATTTGTTGGATTTGTTTTCATAATAAAAAATTATATCTTTTAATGTAAAATAATAACTAAGTTTTGTCTTTTTAAAAATATATTTGGCTAGATCCTTCCAGAAATTGTTTACAACATTGCATTCAAAAAATAAATGACAAAGGCTCTCTTTATCCACCTTGCAGAAACCACAGATATCCTCCATTTCAATGTATTTTGATAAAAAAGATTTTACTGGGTAAATTGTATGTAGTATTTTAAAATGAATTTCCTTAATTTTATTATTAATAGTGTATTTGAAGGGAGTTAACCAGGCTCTTTTCCAATTAATATTAACTATAATAGAGTTCCAGAAAGATTTGCCTCTAGGAGTAAAGAATTTAAAAAAATCAACAAACAAAAGGAAATGGAATTACTGGATAATTTACATATTCTGGAATAAATATGATATCAACGCTCAAATAATGGAAGCGTGACGTCACCAAACCGCGGTGCATTTTGGGTATAAAGGATACGGGAATGATGCTGAGTTGTATTAGCAGTGGATGTTAAAGTTTGTGTTTTATATATCTAGAAAGTGTAAAAAATGGTGAACTCCTGCTGCGTTCTTAACTGCTGCCACCGCACTCACGAGCGCCGCAACGGAGTGCGATTCTTCCATTTTCCAACTTGGAAGCAAACCTTTGGTTCTCAAGTCTCTGAGCTGAGCAAACGGCGGCGCATGGCGTGGATAGCAGCAGTTCGACTGAAACACATCTCATTTAACAACATTCCCCGACACATGGTGGTTTGTTCACGGCACTTTCACAAAGGTGGGAAGTAATTAAAACACGTTAACAGCTCCGTTGTTGCAATGCGAACATAGGATTTTGTACTTAAGTCAAATTTGGTCAGTTACCGTATGCGCGGCCATACTGGCGATACTCGGATGTAAACAACAGCATACTTTACACGGTTAATGTACTAGTCAGTACAGTATTCTGACTATTTATGCTGTCTAAACCACCTGAAAACCGCGTCAAAGCTGCTAAATTATATGGAAAAGGACTTACTATGCAGAAAAGGGTGCACTATTTTGACAAACAGAATTTATTATATGGTAAAAGACACGTGTGAGTGGTATTAATTAAAAAATAACATAAGGTTTTACCTTATTGGATTATTTGTGAAACCAATTAGAATGTTGTCAAGATTCTTGCCCTGTAAATCCTGTTTCAATTTGGCCAACCACAAACATTTTGTTCATCAGGTTTATTTTCTCTCTGCTTAATTTGCTATAAAAGTAAATCTACAGTGCTTTTCAACCGTACTACAGTAAAGTGTGTTACACTGTACTATACAACAACTATTGTGATCTTAACAAATTACTCTATACTATATGAGCAATTCCAGCATTGTAGATGTGACACTTGCACTAAAAACTTAAAACATAAATTCACAGAAAGTACATGTTAGCATTGAAACATCAGTTTGTATTTTCCAAAACCGCTAACCACAGTTATGGGATCAGAAAAATATCAATCTGCAAACATTTTTTATATTTTAAATGAGGAAAATAAACATGCAACATATGATCTAAATAAGTTAGGGAGTTTACAGTATATGATTTGCTTTGTAGAAATTCTGTGAATTAAACTGCACAAACCAAAATAAATAATGCTAATCAAAAGGATAAGGGTCGGCTTTCTATAGAACAAAAATGATTGATATTATTTTATTTGACAGGAAAAAACTCTGTTGTGACAGATGTTAAACTGGCACTTGTGGGATTTTGGTAAATCAAATATAATAGTTTGAAAACATTAACAGACATTTTTGAGTATTTTTAAAGCTCTGTAAATGCTTGCTTACACAAAACGCAGAAAAGGTTTCGATATTTAGGTTGACATTTTCATGGAATTGCTGATACAATAGCTTACACTACAGTTTACTGCAGTAAAAATTAGAGGATGCTACAGTATTTCTTACTGTTTATCGATTTTATTTGCTGTAGTATTTTACTATAGCAAACACTACAGTATGCTGTAGCATTTATTAACAAGTGTTGTAACTAAATACTTTTATAGTATTTGGTTACAACTCTTGTTAAATCATTAAACAAATTAAATACTTAAAGTTCACTCAAAAATGAAAATTACCCATTATTTAATTGCCAATAACAACAGGCAATGAGAAATAAAAAAAACACAGTTTAAAAAAAACTTACATTTTGATAAATGGCAAGTAAAATTAAAGAACACCCTTCAAAACTCTGACTGTGTTTGTCTTAATGAAGCATGAACAAATGAAAGTTATATACACTAAAGCTGACTTGAGAGTGAGTTAATAATGGGGCAATTTTAATTTTTGGCTGAACTATTACTTTAATGAAAATATTATAGTATCTAAAAAACAAGTATTTGTAGCATGACAATAGATACAGGCACAGTTGAAGTCAAAGTTATTAGAACTTTTATGATTTTTTTTTTCTTTAAAAACATTTTCCAAATGCTTAACGGAGATATGATTTTTTTTAACAGGCAAGCTACTGGATAACAGTTATTTGTTCTGTAGCCAATCGAAAAATATATATACACAGTGCTCAGCATATAGGATACATGCAATTTAATTGAAATTTTAGTTAATAATTTTTTTTTTTTGCAAAATTTTGCATGAATTTAAATGTATAATCTTTCCAATTCTACAGATGTTATGAGATGTTATTATTATTTTAATAATTATATCTGTTTAATAAATCTGCTTTGTTCAAATGCATCAATATGTATATTACCCATATTCACTGAGAAATGTATAAAAATATTAATTTCCAAAATGGAGTGTACTAAATGATGCTGATCACTGTATTTCTTAAGGGAGCTAATAATATTGCCAAAAATCAAGAGAAACAATATATATATATATATATATATATACACACACACACACACAATTTTGTTGGAATGTTGTAGTTTGTAAATTTTGTTGTATGATTTTAAATGTATTATCTTTCTATTTCTAAAGATATTCTGTGACTAAAATATTATTTTAATAAATGTATCTGTTTAATAAATCTGTGTTGTTCAAATGCACCAAAATATATTACCCATGTTCACTGAGAAATGTGAATGTAACCAATGTAAAAATAGTATTTTTCAAAATGGGGTGTACTCGTATATGCTGAGCACTGTATTAATCTCAATTTTAATATTTGATGTCCAGGGTCACAAATATGTTATTGTCAGGAAAGGTATTAATAAAATATTTTTTTTAAAAGTCTAAATGACATTTTAACTGTGATTTTCTAAATATTTTTAAGCCTCAGATGTCCAGATTTTTAAATAGTTTCAGTGAAAAGATTATTAATTCAGCTTTTCAGATGATATATGAGTCTCAATTTTAATATTTGTTGTCTAGAATCACAAATATGTTATTGTCAGTAAAGGGATTAATGGTCAAAATATAAAACAAAAAAAAATCGAAATGACATTTTAACTAATATATATTACAGTTATATTATGCATCAATATATATATATTACCCATATTCACTGAGAAATGGATAAAAATATTAATTTCCAAAATCGGGTGTACTCAATTATGCTGAGCACTGTATTTCTTAAGCGGGGTAATAATATTGACCTTAAAATAAGTTTAAAAATTCATTTATTCCAGCAAAACTAAAAGAAATAGGACTTTCTCTATTAGAAAAACAAATATTATAGCAATAAATATCCTCGATCTGTTAAACGTCACTTGGGAAACATTTAAAAAAGAATAAAAAAAGATCCCAGCAGGATTAATAATTTATCTTCAACTGTATGTTTCATCAATTAAATGCTAAAGAGGCATGACATGACTGAATAAAACAGATGATATACCCTGTATTACTGCATAATTACAAAACTAATTCCAAAACGATGTATATTTTAGGCAAACCAGCCTATGAAATGCTGGAGTGTGATCCAGATTGGGCTCCGTCATTAAATCTCGGTCACTCAGAAGTTAAAGCGACAAAACCTAGCCGCTTTGAACGGAGGAAAAAGCGACAGCAGGCTCTGAAAAAGAAAAACACTGCTCCAGAACCAAAACAAGAACCTACTCCTATACCAATACACCCAGTCGTGAAAACAGAGCCGGATGAATCTCCACCTCTAGATGAATCTCCACCTCCAGATGAAACTCCACCTCAGGATGACACTTTACAGACGTCAATGATTGATGTATCTACTCTCCTGGAGCAGGACGAGTGTAATTTTTGTGTTTGCAGGCGTGCAGAAATCAACCGATTGCTTGAGGAGAACCGCAGTCTTAAAAAAGAGCTCTCTCAGAAGACAATGGATGAGGATTTTTTTAAAGATGACGACGCTAAGGTCAGATTCTACACCGGGCTTCCGAGCTTCGCCGTTCTGATGGGCATTTTGGATCAGATTTTTCCTAATTTGCAGCAAAACAATCGGAAGCTTTCCCCTTTCCAGATGCTCCTCCTAACTCTGATGCGCTTGAAGCTCAATTTGCCGGATCAGCTCTTTGCGCATCTCTTTTCAGTAGGACGCAAGACTGCATCCAGCATATTTAAAGAGACCATCAGTATGATGTATAAACGCCTCAACCCTTTGGTCGTCTGGCCTGAAAGACCTTGCCTGCAGACTATAATGCCACAACAATTCATTGAGACGTTTGGCAGCCATGTTGCGTTTATCGTGGACTCCATTGAAATCGACATTGATAGAGTGTCGAATTTCAAATCTAAAGCACAAATTATTTCCCAACACAAGAAGACTTTAAAGTATCTCATCTGCTTCATACCACGCGGAGCGGTCACTTTTATTTCCAAACCATGGGAAGGTCAAGTCGATGACAAGCGTTTGATTGAAAGCAGCGGCCTTTTGGAGAAAATCCAAAGTGGTGATTTGGTGTTGTCAGATTGTGGGTTTGACTTCAGGGACAGTGTTGGATTAACATGTGCTGAAGTCGCTGAAGGACAGCTCAAAGTTCGAGATGTGGAGGAGACACGGCAGATCTCAAACCTCAGGTTACATGTCAAGAGGGTGACCGCGTGTGTTCGCACCAAATACACTTTCCTGAATGGACCTGTACTTCTGAGCATGACGGTACCAGATGTCGGAGAGGACATCACGTTCCTTGATAAGATCGTGACTGTGTGCTGTGCATTGACTAATATGTGCCCCAGTGTTGTTATGAAACCGTGAAACAGGATTTAACAGATATTTGTTATGTGTGAAATGCATAGCGTTACACCTGCAGCCATAATAAATGGATTCTTTTTTTAATTCTGTATGTTTTCATTTGTGAGTCGTTATATGTTTGGGTATTGTAAATGGGTACAGTTTAGAAATAGATCGCATGATAACAGGTAAAGCAGCAGTGTTCTTTTGAATTGTTCATTGAAGTATTTGTTTAAAAAATACATAAGCAGTACAGGTTTTCAACATTAATATCAAGAATAAAGCTTTGCATGACAGGAATAACATTTGTTTTAAAACATACTAAAAAGTGAAACTGTTTTTAATCATATATATTAGCCTTGGTGAGCATATGAAACTATTTTAAAACTTTTCATCTTTCAATCTGGGGTCGCCATAGTGGAATGAACTGCCAACTTATCCAGCATATGTTTTACGCAGAGGGTGCCCTTCCAGCTGCAATCCAGTACGGGGAAATGAAAACTTATCAACGTATGTAAATATATAAATATAAACCTGTTATCAATAGCACAGTTATTGATCCGCATAATTTGTCAACGGTTGGGATTTTAATACAGCCATATAAATGCAATTTATATATATTTATATATATGTTTGTATACTGCTAGACCTCCAGAAATCCATAAAATACTGTTTTAGTTTGTATCTTTGCTGTACTACATTTATCAACGCTCGTGATTGGTTTAGTTTATTTTATGCAGATGCACTTCCCTAAAAAAACCATACCAATCAATCTAATATGATGAATTCTTACCATATTGAGCCATTTATTTAATCTGGTAACAATATACTCAATGTCACAATATGTATGGCAGAAAAAATTATATTGTTCTAATATATATATATATATATATATATATATATATATATATATATATACACACACACACACAGTTGAAGTCAGAATTATTAGGCCCCTGAATTATTAGCCCCCCTGTTTATTTTTTCCCCAGTTTCTGTTTAACCGAGAGATTTTTTTCAACACATTTCTAAACATAATAGTTTTAATAACTCATTACTAATAACTGATTTATTTTATCTTTGCCATGATGACAGTAAATAATATTTTACTAGATATTTTTCAAGACACTTCTATACAGCTTGAAGTGACATTTAAAAGCTTAACTAGGTTAATTAGGTTAACTAGGAAAGTTAGGGTAATTAGGCAAGTTATTGTATAACGATGGTTTGTTCTGTAGACAGTCGGAAAAAACTGCTTAAAGGGGCTAATAATTTTGACCTTAAAATGGTTCTTAAAACCTGCTTTTATTCTAACTGAAATAAGAAGAAAAAATATTATCAGACATGCTGTGAAAATTTCCTTGCTCTGTTAAACATCATTTGGGAAATATTTAAAAAAGAAATACAATTCAAAGGGGGGCTAATAATTCTGACTTAAGCTGTATATTAGGCATGGGATGATAAGCGGTTTCAAGGTTAACCAAGGTTTGGAAAAGTCAAGGTATTATTGTAATTTAACTAAAAAAATCTTATTTTTCTCCTTGTAAGCACAGTTAATATTGTATATTATTTTCTTGTATATATAATGTTCTCCTGAACGTGTTTGTTTATATTAATCTCTAACTGGAAAAAATTGTCACATAAAAAGCCAATAAGTGAAGTAGAATAAAAAAAATATATAAAAAACACTTAACACGCAAGTTTAAAAAAATTCCCTGTTATAATTTCAGGCCTATAGGCAGGGAGGGTTCAGGGGGTTCGAAAGAAAGTCCAGAATTTGGCCCCTATATGTGCTAATTTATCCCATTTTTAACAGTATGCCATCATAAATTGTAAAACAAAAATAACCAATAGAAGTAGGCTTTTAGACAAATTTAAATTTTAAATATTTAAATTTACAAATTCTGACTGAGGAAATGAGCTGGCCAGTGTGTTATTTACCTGCAGGCTACAGTTTTTAATATGTTTTTAGTTGGTTTTTAATACAATTTAACAGAGTCCTAATTTTATTTTTATTGATACATGACAATAAATTTGTATTTTAAAAATAAGTATTTTTCTTTTTTTATTCTTTTTATTTTATTTCTGTTTTATTTTATATATTTTTTTAATTAATTTTTTTATTTAAAATTCTAATCTCATAACATTATTTATGAAATGTAATAACTAATAATAATAAACACCTTGTAGTAAAATAGTATGGTAAGCACTTTGAAAAAAATGTAGGAAATACTTTTGTTGCCTCAAAAAGTGTGGTTATGATCACCATCCGACAAGCTAATCTAACAAGAATTAGTGCTTAAAATGTATTTGAACCTCATAATTTAAAAGAAATTGAGGAGAATAACTACAAAAAGCTCATTTTTTTTTAGAAAAATGAACCACCCCTTTCCAGCTACTGGCCTGAATTTGTAATCTAACATTTGTCATAGAAAAAAATCTAAACAGGTTTATGACAATAATAAATATAATCGAATTAAACATTAAAATGCCAGACTGTTTTCTTACCTCAATGAAGCTTTAATAGGGTCTGTGTATATCCGTCTTTTATGGTCCAATAGGTTGCCGTAGTTCTACTCTATAAATATCTCCAGCCGCTCTCCTTGTGTGGGGTTTATTCATGGTTCTGCAATGAAGGTGAGAACAGCTACATAGTATTTTATTAACATATCTCGATTTGACGAAGCAAAATTATTGAATGCATACGATTTTCTGCTACACAAAGGCTTTTGTGTATTATTGACAGTATTATAGTGGACTATTGTTAGATTATAATACTTTGTAAATGAAGCTAATAACGGTGGTTTCACTAGAGCTTGCGTATATGTAGTGGTAATAGCAATTACGATGTGATATTTAGCGTAAATACACTATTATATAGCACATTATATATGCAGTGTTTACAGAATATTGATGTTATCTTCCTGCTTAATACTGGATGAAACCGCCCACGTGTTGCATGCAAACACGTCGTTTTTTGATGTATGCTGCGAAAACGACGCTTTTCAGAGCAAAAGCTTGATATGTGCACTTCAAATTGCAATATTGTAACCGTGTTGTCGGGTTTTGTTACTCTGGGTTATTTTTACACTCGAATAAGCACCACTTTACCTTTTGAGGCGATGCAGCACGAACTGCAGAACCGCGCTCCTGTCGACAGGTGGCGCGAATGTTTTAACTTGTATGCTTTTTTAACTCTACCACAGACCCTGAACGACGGGCTCTTTCTTTCTCTTTGGAAACCACCATGATATTCCACTCTCAGGTAAATATGGACTTTGTCAACAATATTATGAGTACATGTATAGATTAGTGTAGTGCTAATGGACATTGTAATAGTTATTATGTGCAGCCTTGATAAGTTTAAGCTGATTTTAGCTTAACGTTTTGTCCAAATTTAAGACATTTTAAAAGATCAGAGAAATTAAAAATATAAGTAAATAATAATAATGTAAAACATTATAATTATTTACTTATATTTTTAATTTCTCTAAAAAGCTGAAATAATGTTTGAATACTACTGATTTTACTTTGGGGTGGCTCAGTGGTCAGCTCTGTCGCCTCACAGCAATAGCCTCAGTGGTTCGAGTCCCAGCTGGGCCAGTTGGCATTTCTGTGTGGAGTTTGCATGTTCTGTGTTGGCGTGGGTTTCCTCAAGGTACTCCGATTACCCCCACAGTCCAAAGATTATTTTGACTGAGACCAGTCTAAAAAGATTACTCTGATATAAGCGGCCGAAATGAGTTTCCTTCTTAGGGTGGCAGGGTGCACCCTTATAGATAGGGTGAGGAGCTCTGTCACTCGGGAGAAGCTCGGAGTAGAGCCGCTGCTGAGGTGGATCAGGCATCTGTTTCGGATGCCTCCTGGACTCATACCTAGGGAGATTTTCCAGACATGACCCACCAGGAGGAGGCCTCGGGGAAGACCCGCTGGAGGGACTATGCCTATCGGCTGGCCTTGCAATGCCTCGGGATTCCCCCCGAAGGAGCTGGAGGAAGTGTCTGGGGAGACGGAAGTCTGGGGTTCTCTCCTAAGACTGCTGCCCCTGGACCCGGCCACGGAAAAGCGGATGAAAATGAATGAATGAATAAACAGAAAAATAATTTGCCTTTTAATTAGGTTTAATTTGTTCACATTTATTATTATTAATAAACTTGTTTTTTTTTCTGTAATCAAAAAAAAAACTTGTTTCTGTCAGAATAATTTGTGAGCAATTTTGTAAAACCTGTCAATTGTTTTTGTAATTTTTGATGAGACAAGTTTCAAAGTTTTAATTGATAAAAAAAATTATAAATCAATAATTGCAATAACACATGTTGTTATTGGCATTTCTGTGTTTGCATGTTCTCCCCGTGTTCGTGTGGGTTTACTCCGGGTGCTCCGGTTTCCAACACAGTACAAAGACATGCGCTATAGATGAATTAAATAAGCTAAACTGGCCGTAGTGTGTGTGTGTATGTGTATGGATGTTTCATTGTTGAATGCATGGTTTGTTGCAGCTGGAAGGGTATCTGCTGTGTAAAACATATGCTGGATAAGTTGGCGGTTCATTCCCCTGTGGCGACCCCTGATGAATAAATGGACTAAACCGAAGGAAAATGAATGAATGAATGAATGAGTACAAAGCTTATGGTGTCAAATATTTAACGGGATGAGATTGTCAGAGACTTGACAAGTTTTGCAAATTTGCTCACAAATGTTTTTACAGACAAGTTTGAAAAAATTATAGAAGTATGGCATTTTAATTAGGTTTAATTTGTTCATATTTATTATTGTTAATAAACTTGTTTTTTTTCTGTAATAAAAAAAACTTGCTTCTGTCAGAATAATTTGTGAGCAATTTTGTAAAACATGTAAAAAAAATTTTTTTTGACTAGACATGTTTTAAAGTTTTATTTGATAAATTATAAATCAATAATTGCAATAACACATGTTGTAATACTTCAAATGAGTCTCAGAAAGTCTATGTAATCTAACAAATAAATAACAATGCAAGTATAACTTAAGTCTGAGTACAGTTGAAGTCAGAATTATTAAACACTCTGAATTATTAGCCCCCTGTTTATTTTTTCCCCCCAGTATCTGTTTAACGGAGAGAAGATTTATTCAACACATTTCTAAACATAATAGTTTTAATGACTCATTTCTAATAACTGATTTATTTTATCTTTGCCATGATGACAGTAAATTATGTTTTACTAAATATTTCTCAAGAGAATTCTATACAGCTTAAAGTGACATTTAAAGGCCTAATTAGGTTAACTAGGAAAGTTAATGTATAATGATGGTTTGTTCTGTAGACTATCGAAAAAAATATAGCTTAAAGCGGCTAAAAATCATGACCCTAAAATGTTTTTTAAAAATTTTAAAACTATTCTAGCCGAAATAAAACAAATAAGACTTTCTCCAGAAGAAAAATATTACTAGGCGTACTGTGAAAATTTCCTTGCTCTAAACATAATTTGGGAAATATTTAAAGACTTAAACTGTATGGAATACTGTTTCTGGGTCCAAGCTGTTACTTGTTTGAACTGAGAAAATGTTTGTTTATGGCCACTTTTTGGTCAGATCACATATTAAAGTGAATTTTATATAAAATCATAGTGTACACACATCAGTCTCTGGACTTCCTGCGTCACAGACATCAATATTTCAACAATTTATGAAAAGAAATCACTTTCTGCTCATCTGATTTTAGGCATGGAGATATATATATATATATATATATATATATATATATATATATATATATATATATATATATATATATATATATATATATGTGTATGTATATATATGTGTGTGTGTGTGTGTGTATATATATATATGTATGTGTATATATATATATATATGTATGTGTATGTGTGTATATATATATATATATATATATATATATATATATATATATATATATATAATATATGTGTGTGTGTGTGTGTGTGTGTGTGTGTATGTTTCGATCGTGATTTTCCGAAATATTACATTGCTTGTAAACATTTATTATTCCCATTTGAGTCTCCCTATACAGTTTGATAGAGCGATTGGACATGGAAGCCGCTTCGCGTGATGTCACACTTAACAAGTGCATATGCAGGAGAATTTACATGTTCTTATGGCAACAGCAGATGTTCATGCTGATCAGTGAATGTCAATTTAACTTATCCATGATGTCACTAAAGGTTACCAGATGTTTCCTCCAGCTATCTTAAGTCAGGGTTCATGCATGGGTGATGTTGATATAACCTAGCATGAAGCACAATTGGTACAAATTAAGAGAAGATAGGAGTGTTGTGGTTTTCACACCCCCTGAGCAAAAACAGCAGAGTAGTGCAGTGCAAATACCAGCTCATGCAAAAAAACAGCTAGAACAAGTGCAAAGCCAGACATATAACACATTTCAAAGGTCAAACTAAAGAAAAATAGATTGCATGTGTGGAATGTAGATACAAAAGAGGAGAATAAAGTATATGAAAAACAAGTAGCATAAATTAGTAATGTGAATGATGAAAAGTACATTACATTCATTTATTCATTTTCCTTTGGCTTAGTCCCTTTATTCATCAGGGGTCGCCACAGCGGAATGAACCACCAACTTATCCAGCAAATGTTTTACGCAGCAGATGCTCTTCTAGCTGCAACCCAGTACTGGGAAACACCCATACACTCTCGCATTCACACACATACACTATGGCCAATTTAGCTTATTCTGTTCACCTATAGTGCATATCTTTGGACTGTGGTGGAAACCGGAGCACCCAGAGGAAACCCACGCTAACACGGGGAGAACATGCAAACTCCACACAGGAAAGGCTAACTGGCCCAGCTGGGACTCAAACCAGTGACCTTCTTGCTATGAGGTGACAGTGCTAGCCACTGAGCCACCGATAATATATAAAAATTGAGATGTATTTTTATAATGAAGTCATTTAAGCTGCCCATCAGTGTTGTGTAATTGTGTGTAGTCAAGTGATTTTTCTGAGTTTTGCCCCGTGAGACGTAACTCTGGCCTCGATGCCACTGTTGTGCCAAAAGTGGGCAGAAAGAAACTGGCTTGTGATCGACCCTGCTGTCCTGCACTGTGGACTAGGGGCTTGGAACGAGGCCGAATATTCAAACCCAGACCTGTGTGTGTGTGTGCTCTGATGTCAGTCTGTTAATAGTTTTTTTCCAACTCTGTTCCTGAAGGCACACCCATGCTGCGTCCCAATTCGCATACTTATACTATGACCTAAAAGTATGTACTTTTTTTGTGGAGGAAAAATATATACTTTTGAGTGAGTAACAGAAAAGTATGCAACCTTTGGGACAAAATACTTCCTCGTTACACAGATCGTTGTGTTGCTTAGTTAAGAGCCCTGTCAATCATCCACATTTCTGTCGTATTTAATTTCCTACCTTATTGGAGAAGCAGCAGCAGGATAATCTCTCATTCACGAGTCTTTCATGCAGAGAAATCTCCTCAGGTCTTTGGATAATTCTGCATTCAGACGGTAATGTCCAAACACGTCTTTATATAAGTTCAGTATTGTTGTTGCAGATAAAATATAACACAGACACCGGTATTTAAATATTCTTCATTGGGCTAGATATTAATCAACAGTCATACAAACATCTTTACCGAAGCCTCTCTGCTTGACGGTTGGTCTCGCGCGTCCATCATGTTTGTAGTTTGTTTACACTTTTCACCCGCGTTTTGTAGTTCTAATCGAATTCACGTCCAACGTGCAATGTACTGTGGGCAATATCAGCGGTTAGAGTACGGACCGCTTGACCGGAAATAGTAAACCGTCCGGAAGTTTTTGGCATACTCTTTTCAACATACTACGATTTGGGACATACTAATTCTACTTTCACATACTATTTAGGACGGATAGTATGCGGTTTGGGACGCAGCACCACAGTATACATTTTCAACCTCTTCCTAATCAAACACACCTGAACCAACTCATCAGGACATTAGTAGACAAAATCTGTTAATGGGTCAGATAAGGGAGACATCTAAAATATACTGATGGTGTGCCTTCAGGAACAGTGTTGGGATACACTGTGTTAATAAACCCTTTCCTAATTAGATTTTTAATATGTTTTAAGACTAGATTTGAACAAGTGGTTTTTACCAGATGTCATATTGGACCCACAAGATTAAAGCCGCGGTCACACTGGACTTTTCTCCTCCTCATAGACTTCCATTCATACACACGCAAATGCGTCAGACCAGAAACGCAGGGTCATGCGTCAGGTTTCGCATTTCGTGCAAAGTTCAAACTTGGTGAACTCTGACCTGCGAAATCGCATCACTTGACTGCGTGAGACCAATCCAGGATGAAAACATGACCTCTCTGGACAGAAATTTAAAACATGGAGCAATCGCTCGCTTTTTTTAATGTCTAATCATCTTGTTTAATTCTGCCCCTTTTCACAGCGCCATACGACAGAATTTCTCAAACTCTAGTGTGACCGCAGCTTTACTCAGTGTTTGTTTTGCACAGTTCCTCCTACAGTAAAACACGTTCCCCTGGACTGTCCTGCTTTTATTGATTCCACAAGATTATGAAAGATATATGAAATGAACTCACTTAAGGAGATATTCAGCAAAGTGTCACCAAGAAAAATGTGAGAATTTTTATCATGTATTACCATTAAAAAAAGTTGTTATTATTATTATTATTATTATTATTTCCTTTACTTAGCCAGGAGATCACATTGAGACAGTACTGTCTCTTCTTCTGACAATACCCTTGGGACTGTTAAACGAATACAGGAACCAGATTTAGTGTGTTGGTTATTTATATGAAATGTTAGCAAATTAGAGAGATAGGATGGTAATTTACCTAAGAGAGCCTTGAAAGTAAATAAGTACAAATGTAATTTTCTCCTTTGACATAAAGATAACCAGTCTAAGGAATCGTACAAAATACAGTGATGCGTACGTGAGTCTGCGCCTGTGATGAAGCATATTGCTGCATGATAAACCGAATCTAGTTTTATAAGTAGCGGCTGCATGCATGTATAGATGATCACCATTGACAAAAATGTACTCTCTACTAATTTCTTACAGGCATTATGAGGAAAACTATTTTTTGACCGGTATAAGAAACCTAATTTTGGGCTAAGCTTTTTCAATAACTTGTCAAGGTGTATATCAAAGGCTAATCTCTCGTCAGTCCAAATACCTATATATTCATAAGAGCTAACTCTTTATTTGTACACTATTTAAAGATATAATTGTCTAGTCTGTTACCTTAGTGCGGCCACGGCTAAAAATCATATATTTAATCTTTTTTTAATTTAAAACCAATTTTAAATGCTGCAACGTACACTGTATTACTTGAAAAGCGTTCTGTAAATACTGTACAGCTTGGTTTAAGGAGTGTGCCGCTGTATATATTATTGTATCATCTGTTTTTGTCATGAAAATATTCTTTGTTACTGACAAGGCATTAAAAAAAAGATATATAATATGATATAGGTGGCATGATGGCCCAGTGGTTAGTAATGTCTCCTTATAGCAAGAAGGTCGCTGGTTCGAGTCCCAGCTGGCATTTCTGTGTGGAGTATGCATGTTCTCCCCGTGTTGGTGAGGGTTTTCTCTAGGTGCTTCGGTTTCCCCCATAGTCCAAACACATGCTCTATAGGTGAATTGAGTAAGCTAAATTGGCTGTAGTGTATGTGTGTGAATGAAAGTGGGTGTTTCCCAATACTGGGTTGCAACTGGAAGGACATCCACTGCGTAAAACATATGCTGGAATAGTTGGCGGTTTACTTCGCTGTGACAACCTTTGAAATAGAGACTTAAGGCTGATTTATACTTCTGCATCAAGTGCACGCGTATGCTCCGGCACAGCATCGCGCGGTTGCATAGCACTCGCCATGGCTGAACCACCGCTGACGCGCACGTTTCAAAAAATTTACCTACACGTCGCAAAAACGTGTAGCGCAAACTCTGTGATTGGTCGGTTTGGTAGAAGTGATGAATGAGAATGGTGCAGAGAGTCGTGAGCCCAATGGAGTGATTGCTTACAAGTGTTGAGCAGGAGACCGAGATGATTTGCTGGAGGTTTAGGAGGGTGCGTGTGACGTGCTTGAAGAGCGTGGGGGAGGGGTGCGTGACGTATAGATGCAGTGGACAGAGGTGCGGGACCGGGCAGGAGACGCACGATTTCAGGGAGATTATCATTTGTTTGCGGAACTTCCAGGAGACTTTGAATGTCGGTTTACCTTATGATTAAAGTTGTTGCACATCCGCAGGCTCCCGCCTCTGAATGAGTGAGTTTTATCTTCTTGTACATTTAAGCTAGTGTTCAGAAAAAACAAAACGCCCGTGAAGAAACTCGACAGAGAAGAACATAAAAACCTCACTGCCAGCTAGCGTTACAGAAGTGTTATTGCAGAGCAACACAAACAGCATGCAGGAGTATAAATGCCCCACTACACACAAGGTAGGCACCGTGGGGCATGGCGATCGCTCGACGCAGAAGTATAAACCAGCCTTAAGCCGAAGGAAAATGAATGAATAATATGATATATGATCCTTTCCAAATGCTTCATTATTGTAATGCTACCTGAATGGGCTCCTAATTGACCCCTTTTCTGAGGTGTAAAATAAGTCTTGGGCGTCTCCAGAATATGTCTGTAAAGTTTCAGCTCAAAATACCCTTTCGATTATTTAATATATCTTGCTGAAAATTTCAATATTGGGGTCAGAGGAAATTGTTGCTGTTTTTGTAGCCAGTGCCTTTAAATGCACATGAGCTGCTTCTCCCCGCCCACCATTCCGACTTGCGCGCCCTCCTCTACTGCATCATACATCAGATAAACAGCACAGACACGAATGAAGCAGAGATCCAGCTTTTGGATGGTTACATGTTTACATCAAAATATCTTCTTTTGTGTTCGCAGGTTTCCAGAATTTTTCAAAATATGAGACCAGAAGAAGAACACAAACCGGTTTGGAACAAAAAGGAGGATGAGTAAATGATGACGCAATTTAAATTTTTGGATGAACTGTCCCTTTAAGCCGGTCCAACGCTGAACAGATTGGCTGCACTGCAAGCTGGACTAGTAAGTTTTCCTCCTCCAGTAAACACACACACACACAGTAGTTGTTGCTCCTCGAGGCGTTGCAGCACAGCTGAGCGTGCTGTGTCTGTGTCATGAGGCAGCACAGAGCAGCAGGGCGCTAGAAACTACACTTTGTACCCACAATACCACAGTGCAAAGAATGAATGACTGCCCCTACAAACCAGAAACAGATCTGGATTCAGTGATGACATGAATCCTGGGTGTTCGCACTCTTTTATTAGTTTATTTGGTCTGGACTAAAACCAGAAATTGAAACATGCTGAGCTTAAAGATACAAACTAAGATTTTGACTATAAGAATAGTATGGAATAAAATCACTGTCATAAATATTTAGTGCGTAAATAAAATTCACGCATCTGTAATTATAAAATCGTAAAGGAAAACGGAGCGTACTCGTAATTTTACGAGGGTATAATTCCAATATCTGCAATTTTAGAACAGGCACAGATGCGACATTTTCTTTGTCTGTTTGCATATGACTGATACATTTTCGATGGGTGTACTTTACAAACACAAAATACAGTTTCACCACGAACACGACAACCTGATTACGAGTACGAATCAAACAGCGACACTCCACTGTCAAAATTACGTCACCGCTGCCACAGGCATTAATAAACAAGCGAGAGTCATCGATCACAACGGTGCGCTTGCTGGACACTCGAGCTCCCACACATTGTCTAAGGTAAGATTTTTGTTATTCTCTCTTTGAGAAATGTCCGTCATGAGCTGTAATAAAGGTTGACACTTAATGATGTCCATTTTCGCTGTGTTTCTTGGACATTTTACAGAATCAAAATTAAGAACGGGCCGAGGATAGTGAACATAATGTAAGTTAACGTTACAGGCAGCGGACGCTGAATTTCTCAGTGAATCACTTAACAGTGTTTAACTATAGACTATTTAGATCTGAGTTTCAATAGTCATGTCAAAGCAGTTAGTAAATCAGCATACTATCATCTCAAAAACATTGCAAGAATCAGATGCTTTGTTTCCAGTGAAGACTGAGAGAAACTTGTTCATGCTTTTATCAGCAGCAGGGCGGATTACTGTAACGTCCTCCTCACGGGCCTTCCCAAAAAGACAGTCAGACAGTTGCAGCTCATCCAGAACGCTGCGGCCAGGATTCTGACCAGAACCAGGAAATCAGAGCACATCACACCTGTCCTCAGGTCTTTACACTGGCTCCCAGTTACATTCAGAATAGATTTTAAAGTATTATTACTTGACCTCAATACATTACAGATATGCTCACTAAATACAAACCTAGAAGAACACTCAGATCTCTAGGATCATATAACCTAGAAATTCCAAGAGTTCAGTCAAAGCAGGGTGAATCGGCTTTCAGCTACTACGCCCCTCGCAGCTGGAATCAACTCCCAGAAATGATCAGATGTGCTCCAACATTAGGCACATTCAAATCCAGACTGAAAACACATCTGTTTAGCTGTGCCTTTACTGAATGAGCACTGTGCTACGTCCGACAGATCGCACTATTATGTTTTTCTCTTCTTTTTCATTTTTTTACAACCTGTTTTCACATATTTTTGTCTGTTTTTATTTTTTCTTACACTTGTCTTTTTTTTATTCCTGTTTATGTAAAGCACTTTGAATTGCCACTGTGTATGAAATGTGCTATATAAATAAACTTGCCTTGCCTTGCCTATAACATGACATCTGTTGATTAAGTAACCTCATGACAAACATTTCTTAAAGAGAAAATAACAAAAATCTTACCTTAGACAGTGTGTGATCAATGACTCTCGCTTGTTTATTAATGCCTGTGACAGCCGTGACGTAATTTTGACAGTGGAGTGTCGCTGTTTGATTCGTACTCGTAATCAGGTTGTCGTGTCCGTGGTGAAACTGTATTTCGTGTTTGTAAAGTACACCCATCGAAAATGTATCAGTCATATGCAAACAGACAAAGAAAATGTCGTATCTGTGCCTGTTCTAATCACAGATTTTATCATTGTACACTCGTAAAATTACGAGTACGCTCCATTTTCCTTCACGATTTTATAATTACACATTCGTGAATTTTATTTACGCATGAAATATTTATGACAGTGATGTATTATAATCCTGTTCATTTTTAACAATTCATTCAATCTAAATTAAATGATATCGAAATCTGTCCATTTCATATATGTTCCTCCCAAATAATGTAGAAAATATTTCTTCTGCGCATGCTTAAAATTAAATGTTTTAATTTGAGTATCACTTTAATATATATTTTTGTTTTTTGCTTTAATAATTTCAGAAGCTTGGCAACCCCATGGAGCAAGTCAGCTGACTGCAGTATTTACAACTGGTGTGTATCATATACCTGTATTTAACTCAACTTTTTTCTATCTTCACCTATTTTATTTTATTATTTTTTTTGGCCATGATGGAGTAGACCAGATTAAAAAGGTCACCTGCCCATCACACAAAACATACTTGATTTTTTTTTTCATTGGACAATTTCTTTGTTGTTGTGTTTTACATTCTATCAAATTAGCAATTGTTTCACTCAAATCAGTAATCTAATGTGCATTATTGTGAAAGCCAAGACATATGATGGATAATCTACAGTGAACTGGTCATTTTAACAACAAAACAATTAGTAACTAACCAGTGTGTAACATAATAAACTACATAAAATCAACCTGAAAATGCATGAAAGTAGGGCTGCACATTATATCGTTTTAGCATCGATATTGCAATGTGCAAAGAGTTGACCACAGCGCATCAAACGAGAGGTATTAGCAAAAGAAAAATACACAACTCAAGACACTTAAATGCTTGTATTTGTTGTGTTTTCACCAGCTCTGTGATGCACATCCACAACTTCATGCATTGGGTTAAATTAAGCTGTTCAGTGTCCGTGTTTAGTCCGTTACAGTCACGTTTGAAACCCAGACAGGCAGTCAGGTAGAGTAATACAGAGGGTGAATCAAAGCGCATCAAATGATCGGTAATTAAAGGAGAAAAAAAGAAAAATAGAATACATTTATATACTTTTATATTAGACACACATCTGATGCTTGTATTTGCAGCAGCTTCACGCATTGGGTTAAATTAGGCTGTCCAGTCTCTGCGTTCACTCCTTTACTTCTATTGTGTCCGTTCAGCTTATCACCGCAAACCAACCCTGTGACGTCAGAGACAGCGATATTCCAAGATGTCGGCGCCCTAGGTCTAAAATCTACAGTAAAACATGCCGTTTTCTGCTAAATGGTTACATTAATCGAGTTTGTTTAATATATTTTCATTAAAGTGGAATACAATGTACAAAATAAGGTAAACTTGACCGAGTGCTTCATTTCCCCTTTAACCATAAAACATATTTTATTAGAAGGTGAAACTTTTAAACACCATTAGACACAATTTTTATAATGAAAACACTTTGGATGTTTTTAAAAAGGTATCACTAGGGCCGTTATTCAAAAAATTAATCTGGATTCGGAAATCCCATGTTTTGCTATCCAGGATTAACTGATCTATCTTACTTTTATGACTTTTTTTTTTTTAAAGGAACATTGGGTTGGGTCACTGTGATCCAAATACCAAATTTTAGGATTACCAAATCCTGTTTACCAGAGCCTTAAATAGAACCAGCTGTGTAGCCTACAGTCTTAGCAAAGGGTTTTGTTTGTTTTAATGGTAAGAATCAGAAACATTGTAATCAACAAACATTTTACTTTAGTTTGTTCTATCACAATACTGCTTTGATATTATTTTGTTGTTGTTTACTATATCTCATTAGATGTGACAAAATATAAGCTTCAAATATAAAGGAATTTATAAATCATCAGTAACCATTTGTGATCATTTACTTTAAAAAAAACACACACAAAGTAATCACAACTGAATCCACCTTTCTGATGGGATCAGGATAATCCTGTTTTTTTTTTGTTTTTTTTTTAGATTAAATAGATCCCAATCTGAGTTCAAAGTTTTGAATAACCCAAAGGGCAGGTTTGATCCAAATGTAAGATTGCATTACATGGTCTGATCTTAATTCAAAATCTCTGTTACTTTTGGAAAGCCCATTTTCAAGATTTGATCCAATCTGTGATCCAAAATCCCACTGGATTACTTTTCAAAAACTGGGATCAGGACAAATCTACAGTTATTTATCAAATATTGAATTGAAAAATCATATTTAAATTTTAATATATATATATATATTTTTTTTTTTTTTTTTTGTGAAATATTATTTTGTTTATTTCTATCTATTTGTTTATCATTTCTTACTGAAGTATGAAGTTGTTCTTATCATGCAATGTTTTTATGTATATTTATCTTGCCATGAAATAGCTATACGTTGCTGATGTAACAATAAATAAATAAACAAAATTACTGTAACTCAATCAGATTTTTAGCATATTTTAAAAAAAGAATAAAAATAGGATATCATGACAGTCTCAATTAATTTCTACTTATCATTAGAAACATTTAAAAAATATAAAAATAAATAAAAAGTATTTCAATAAATAATGGCTTGTCTGAGGTTTGTTTGAATGTTTTGGCGTGAATTCATTTTGTTTTGGTGCTGTTACTGTGTCCTTTTAGGGTGCACTCACACTAGGCTATCCGAACCATGCTTGAGCTCATTGCCCGGTTCATT
The DNA here is from genome assembly GCA_903798195.1 of Danio kyathit. NCBI lineage: Eukaryota > Metazoa > Chordata > Actinopteri > Cypriniformes > Danionidae > Danio > Danio kyathit. The sequence goes on from LR812539.1 coordinate 12,387,085, forward strand.
TGACAAGTGTGAGTGCTCTGAATCAGGCCCAGGCGTAGTTCGGTTGGCCGGCCATATTGGAAGAGGTGTGCCAGAGCCCAGTACGGTTGGGCTTTGGCACAGTACGCTTGTATTGTGAGTGCAAAGCGTGCCTGAGCCCAAAACTGAAGACATGATGTCACTTTTAAAGGACTGTTTTATATGGATTCATAAATCATTTTTACTTTTCAATTAACGCGAACTATCATAGTTTATTAAAGATGCAAATCCCCCACTGCACATCAGCTGCATCTTCAGTAAACCTCCTAATTTGTTTAGCACAAGGACTTTTATGATAATTTATGAGCGGGTGGATCTGTTTGGCAAAATATTTGACCGTGTGTCCCAAACGACTAAAAATAATACAAAAATGATATAACTAAAGCAATGTCCACTGTGCTGAGCGAGAGCGCTTCTCTTCTGTTAAACTGAACAGTCACATCATCGATGATGTAAGCGTGCTCCGGCTCAGAAGGTAAATAATAATGCAGTGTGAGCGCAGGCCGAGTGGGAGAGGGGACGCGCTGTTCAAGGCAACTGTGTCTAGTGTGAGTACTGCCTTAAATGGGGTTGGTTTTGGAAGGCACTAATATATGCTGATTCCTTGTTTCTTCTGAAGGTCAGGTAAATGGATCCGTGTTTATAAAGGTAAATCAGTTGCGAAACTCGAGAGCTTGCAAATCTAAATGTGAGAACTTGTAATAATAATATTGGTATGTGTAGGTTGAAATGTACACTCACAGCTCTGATGTGAACAGCTGAATCCCTCGATTTGCACACACACACAATAATCAACACACTTGTGTTTTGAATTCGAAGTTGCAGATTAATAGTTGTGCATTTGTGAAATGTCATTCACAAATACAAAATGACAGACACAGATGTGCATGTCAAATTTGATTGCAGTTTCATTGTACAACCACAAGTCGGCACTCACAACCTCTCAGATTTGCCAGTTCAACTACAAATCTCCCGCTCTCTGACTTTTGCTACACATCTGGCGTGATCTCTGTAGCAGAACTGATTTGTGCACTCGTAGATGCAGAGGCGCGAGCAGCGCGGGGCGGGGCAGGGGTAAAGCGGTTTTATTGGCCGATGCCTGACCAATGAATCAATATATATATATATATATATATATATATATATATATATATATATATATATATATATATATATATATATATATATATATATGTTACTTGTAAAAACTACAGAACCACAGAACCTAGCACAGTTCTTAGCTTGGCTAACAGTATTGAACATCTAGATAATTATTAAAAACAATAACTTACCCTCTGATTGCTGAGTGCTGACGTACAGAAACGTCCCATCTCATTGGCTGGCTCTAGTCAATACTGACTTTGCTGCTCTTTTATTGGTATATACATTTTCGTAGAGTTAATGATATTTATTAAACATCATTTGAGAAATTAGTGAAAAAAAAAAACGAAATAATAAAATAATCATAGTAATTATTCTTCTGCAGCCGAGTCCCTTTGGCTACCGGCATTGTTCATTGGTCAGGCATCAGGCAATAAAACAGCTTTACCCCTGCCCCACCCCTGCCCCGCCCCGCGCTGCTCGCGCCTCTGCATCTACGAGTGCACAAATCAGTTCTGCTACAGAGATCACGCCAGATGTGTAGCAAAAGTCAGAGAGCGGGAGATTTGTAGTTGAACTGGCAAATCTGAGAGGTTGTGAGTGCCGACTTGTGGTTGTACAATGAAACTGCAATCAAATTTGACATGCACATCTGTGTCTGTCATTTTGTATTTGTGAATGACATTTCACAAATGCACAACTATTAATCTGCAACTTCGAATTCAAAACACAAGTGTGTTGATTATTGTGTGTGTGTGCAAATCGAGGGATTCAGCTGTTTACATCAGAGCTGTGAGTGTACATTTCAACCTACACATACAAATATTATTATTACAAGTTCTCACATTTAGATTTGCAAGCTCTCGAGTTTCGCAACTGATTTACCTCCATACGTGTTTGTCCTTTCATTGACTGCTGTACTTTGTGTGCCTGTGTTTCTCCCAAAGAAACCTTTTTAATAAAACACACAAACGCGCAATTTGAGTTCCAAACATTTACTAATCTTTGAATAACAGCTGAACAAAATGATGGCGGTAAATAAATTAGTATTTCGAAGCCCGAACGAGGCCACACACACTAACTGAGCTGCTCTCTGTACAGAGACAAAGAATTAAAATGACAAACATGACTTAAATGCACATAAATCCACTTCATTCAACAACATAAATTATACTAAAGCCTAGAACACACAAGAAGACAGAAGCTCATTGTCCTTTCATGCCTTATGTCAGTGAAAACAAGTCTCGCATATGCATGAATCCTATACAGTCTGGGAAAATGAGCTTGAAAGTAAAATAGAAGAAGTGAAAGTTAATAAATGTGCGCTTGGTCATGGTTCTAAGGTGACTGTTACTTCACTGTCGTATGTGCATGTTGATTAGTAGAAATGAGATGTGATCTGTTACTGTAGTGTGAGTTTATAAAAGATGTACTGTGAGTGAAGTAGTGTTTAGTAAGCACACACCCTTTTAGCTTCATTTACACACTTGTTGAACATACCTGCAAGATATTGTCACTAGAACCGCAATTTCTCAAGCCATTTACTGCCGGTTTAAGGGATTAATTCAGCCGAAAATGAGTCCTGGTATTAATTTCTTTTAACAACACAGTGGCTTAGTGGTTAGCACTGTCTCACAACAAGAAGGTCGCTGGTTTGAGTCCCAACTGGGCATTTCTGTGTAGAGTTTGCATGTTTTCCCCGTGTTGGTGTGGGTTTCCTCCGGATGCTCCGGTTTCCCCCTCAGTCCAAAGACATGCAGTTTAGGTGAACTGGATGAGCTAAATTAGCCATAGTGTATGAGTGAGTTTATGGGTGTTTCCCAGTACTGGGTTGCAGCTGGAAGGGCATCCGCTGCATTAAACATAAGCCGGAATAGTTGCCAGTTCATTTTGCTGTGGTGACCCCTTCGAATTCTCTAAGGCAGGGGTGTCCAAACTCGGTCCTGGAAGGCCAGTGTCCTGCATAGTTTAGCTCCAACTTCCTTCAACACACCTGCCTGGAGCTTTCTAGTATACCTAGAAAGAGCTTGATTAGCTGGTTCAGGGGTGTTTAATTGGGGTTGAAACTAAAGTACACCGGCCCTCCAGGACCAAGTTTGGGCAGCCCTGCTCTAAGACATGTCTCAAACTCAATTCCTGGAGGGCCACAGTTCTGCACAGTTTTGCTCCAACCTTATTTAAACACCTGATCCATCTAATCAAGGTGCTCAAGACTACTCTTGAACACCTTAATTAGTTGGATCGGGTTTGTTTGAATAGGGTTGGAGCAAAACCGTACAGAGCTGTGGCCCTCCAGGAATAGAGTTTGAGACCTATGCCCTAAGACATTTGTTCATTTTCATGAGCTGTTTGAAGTCCAGAAAACTAACCAAAAACCTTGTCAAAAATTGACTTTGGTGGTTCAGCTAGAGTCATTTGAAGCTCCAAGAACATTTGTGCAACCACTGACCGTTGCTGACTATGGAGGATGAGGTCTTTGATAAACGAAGGGTCTCCGGGGATTGGAACAACATGAGGGTGAGTAATTAACAATACAATTTTCATTTTTGGGTGAACTAATCCTTTAACGTGACTCCATAATTTTGTTTTGACTATATTTAATGATAATACCAACCCTTTCTCAAACGCATTCATACAAACACACTGACCCTGAGAAACACAGTAAGTAATGTCACAGTTCCAGCATAACAAATGCCATCACAAATACTACAGACCACTTAGAAAATGAGTATCCTTCCTGTGAGACTACAACATGAGAGCAAACATCCTCCTAGAACAAGCACACACACTAGCACAACATACACTCTGTAAAAAGACATGTATACTTTTACTTAATTCCATTTCGTGAATTCGGTGTTGGGTCATGTTGCAGGTTTCAACTAGAAAGTAGCTTCCAAACGATACCTCTTGTTTCATGCTGGGTTTTTTTAGTATATACTTCAAGAAGAAACTGAGGGTTTAGGAGTAAGACCATCATTTTAGAAACTCTTTACTTTGGTTAGGTCTTGCAATTGATACCACTATTCTTGGGTCTTGCAGTTGCCTTTTCGGTTCTAATTGTACTCTCATCATTTCATTGGATCTTTTAACCATAGGACACCGTTTCCAAAAGAAAGTCCTAAAAACTAGCATCTTGTAAACCAGGTGTGTCAAACTCTGTTCCTAGAGGGCCGCAGCCCTGCACAGTTTAGTTCCAACCCTGATTTAATACACTTACCTGGAGGTTTCAAAAGAGCCTGAAGGACTCCGTTTTATCAGGTGTGTTTAATTAGGGTTAAGGCTAATCTGTGCAGAGCTGTGGCCGTTCAGGAGCTGACTTTAACACCGGTGTTATAAACTCTCTTCTTGGGTTACCTGGCACTGACCCTACTAGCCCTGTACTTGAACTTAATATTCCTACCCTTACGTTCACCAAGCAGTACTTAATGATTTGTCTGGGAATAGATTGTATGGTCTAAGAAATGAAGTAAAGTTGTGATTTCTCCTAATTGGACATTCAATGGTGAAGTTGTAAGGGTTAAAAGGCTTCTGTTGAGTTGCAAAAATAAGGGAGAGAGGATGTAAAGCAGAAATGTCATCTTGTAAACTCATTCCTTGGCCTTGACCCATGTATCCTTGTGCTTAAACCCAATATGCTTACCTTTATGCTCACCAAGGAGGACTCAGGGTATTGTTTGGGAGGGGGTTGCATGGTCAAAGAATGTTCTTTAGTTGTCTTTGTTCCTAATTGCATGTCAAATGAAGATTTTTTTTTTCTTCTGAAAATTGGTTCTGAGTTTTAAATGGTCTTAAATGTTACACAAATAAGAGTAAGGGGATATTGAGCAAAGGTCATCTTGTTAACTCCTCCCTTGGCGTACTTCTATTTGGCTTTGACCTTTCTATTCTTGTGCTCAATCCCAATATCCTTACCTTTATATTCAATAAGGAGGACTCAATGTATGAAAAGAGATGTCCTTCAGTTGTCTTTGTTCCTAATTGGGCTCTTACTTTCATCTTGGACATTACAAATACAGGAGATAGTTTTTTTTTTTTCCAGAAAGAGGGTCCTTTAAAGTTAAAGCAACTTCTGTTGTGTTTCACAAGTCAAACTGATGAAGGAAATGGAGACCAAATCTTGTAAACCCTTACCTTGGGTTGCTTCTACTAGGCATTGAGCAATCTATTTGTGTGCTTAAACCCAATATCCAATACCCAAATGATGTCCACCAAGCAAAACTCAAGGTACTGTTTAGGGAGGGGTTTCATGATAATAGAAATGCCTTGGATAGTCTTCAACTGAGATCCTTCAGGAAAAGGAAAAACCATAAACTGAAGGTATTTATAAAGGGTTAAGGGCTCTTCAAGTAACAGTGGATGTAGTGTATGCCCTTTCTAAGCCTTTATACACTCAACTTCCCCTCTTTGCTGTTAAAAGCAACTGATGTTAGACATTTTTTAAGTCCATAGGTGGCAGAGTTCAGCAATTCTCTTGGTCCTCCAGAGGCTGCTCTGCTATCCCCACCTTCGTTCTCTAGAAGACTCCAGTTCTCTTGCTCTTCATTACCCCTCTCTTAATCAACCCTATGTTGGTCTCAAGAGTACTTTGTATCGGAGATCTTCTTCCATAGTAGCGTTTTGAGGTTGTTCAGAACAAGGGAATGATGCACCTCCATCTGCGAAGCAAGTCCGCTGAGTGTGACACAGGTGCGCAGCTGTTTCTCCAGGTCCTCCCTCAGATCGGATGGTGCTCCGAAGAGCAGAAAGTCTTGTAATAGTGCGCACACCTTGGCCAGGTTTGGTTGCACCACCTCCACATTGCATTGCCTTGCTAATCGGTCACACGTTGCAGTGCAATCACGTCCATAAGTGCAGTCTGCATTTGCCTCACAAGTTCTCCCTCGTAGAAACCCCTTTACTGTTGCCTCTGATGCTAAGCTTTGAAGATCTGCCATCTTGAAGTCATATTTCGCATTGTAGCCAACCCGCCTCGGGCTTGCGTCACATATGTAGAAGCTTCCATACACGCCATGAAACACCTCCTCTACAAACTCTAGCAGGCCAATGGTTATTCTAGCCCTGCGGGGCCATGCAGGAGCGAGCCACTGGTTAAGAGCGATGCCCAGCGCTTCTGGAAACACTGGCTCCAGCCAGCCGGGCACCTCCAGCCTGAAGAGTGCACTGTGTGCCACGTGTTCAGTCACATAAAGGTCCCCACAGAATCCCAGCAGGTGGGGAGCATGCTCTTTATCCTGCAGTGCCACCATTAACACAAATTCATTGATCTGAAGCAAAGCCCACACTGATTTCGCCTCTGCTAATGAAACTTTGCCATCGCTGTTGACATCCGCTAAAGAAATCACACGAGTTACAAGTGTGCTAAGAGACGACTGCTCTCCAACACTGTCCTGTAAAAAAATGGGAATGAGAAAGAGAATTAAGAAATTAATGTTTTAAAGTACAACATTTTATGTATTAGTCAGGAATTACAATTTCCCACTGTCTAGTACGTTCACTTTCTTCTGTTATTTATGGACCAGAGGAAATATGTCTAGATTTTTCAATGAAGAAAAATCATGTCTTACACAATATCATCGTCTATAATTCATCTTTTCCTGGGAGATGAACAAAAGAAATTCAATTTTAAGAGTATTGACATACAAAAAAAGTCCTTAAGATCTTTAAAATACAGTCTCTTTCAGCATTACACATCAATAGCCATTTACAGCATTTTGTGTGGGTTGTGTTTAAGTGTGTGTTTGTCTTTTCTCCCCAGTGACACTGGAAGTGAGTGTATTGTTCTGGCTGTGACCTTTTCAAGCTCCTTCAGTTATTTTTGGCTTCTCTTCCTTGTTACCCCACTCCCTCCCCTGTTCTCTCTCTCCGTTTTCACCCTCCTACAGGGAACCTTCAGGAACAGCCGAAAGCTGAGAGAGGGTTACACTTTCATTAGCTTCGCTGTCCAGGACATTAGCATCTCTAATAACAGTCACAACTGTAGGACTGAGTGATATGAACACTGCAACTGGAGACACTCCGGCAAGAGTTATTCTCTATATCACTCAATATCATTACTTGAAATTAAATCGAAAAAAGGACTGAAATGACGTCATTTCGAACAAAAGCCAGCCCAAATGAAGTTCGTTACAGTAGTTCAAAGCAGGCCACCAAAGTAAACCTTTGGCGGTATTTGTTTGAGATACCATTGCAGGTGCTTCATGTCCATGCAGTTCAGAGTCAGACAGGAGAAAAACATCCAGCACAATGAAACTAAGTTAGCAACATGAATGAATTGGAGAGTCAAGTCAAAAAGCTGGTACAGATATATCTGCACCTGTACAATCACTTAATGAGAGATTTTAAAGACTCAGAATTACACACCAGACAATAAACACAACCTCATCGTGCCACGTCGGAAAAAAATAGAAAAGATTATTCCATTCAGCATCTGTCCACGGCAAATAGAATGTAATGTGGTGTGTCATGGTGGCGCTTTTCACTGGAGAGGACTGTTTGCTTTATACGAAACTTATTCTCTCATGAGGTGTTCATACCAGACGCGGCTTGTACAAATCTCATCTCATTTTCATTCGTTTTTCCGGAGCCGGGTCGCGGGGGCAGCAGTCCGAGGGGAGAACTCTAGACTTCCCCCTCCCCAGACACTTCCACCAGCTCCTCCGAGGGGATCCCGAGGCGTTCCCAGGCCAGCCGAGAGACATAGTCTCTCCATTGTGTCCTGAGTCTTCCCCGAGGCCTCCTCCAGGTGGAACATGCCTGGAATACCTCCCTAGGTAGGCATCCAGGAGGCATCCAAAACGGATACCCGAGCCACCTTAGCTGACTTCTCTCAATGTGGCTTGCACAAATATGTTGCGCTATTCACGTGTAATTAGATGCTTGAACATTTTAAGTTTACTTGCTTCATTCGCGCATGAAATTCACTTCAAGACAGATGCGGCTTTGCGTCATGGGAGGAACATCTGTCTGCCGACGTCTGTCTGCCGCCGCCGCCGAGTTCCATTGCTGATGGCAACCATGGATTTTATCAAGAGATTAATAGTGCTTTAGGAAGGGTGAAAATCAACATATATTCATTCGGCACTGTGTCTTAGTACATCAGATCCTTCAAAGGTGCACCCAGCTCTGTGGGATCATCAACTCCTCCAGAAGCTGCACCTGGATGACAGACACTTTCAGCGGTACTTCTTACTGAGCCAGTCCCAATTTGATGACCTGTTGTCCCATGTCGGCAGGGGGACTTCCCCTCAAGACACAACTGCAGACGCTACATCATATTCACGCCCCTACTAGAGCAAGCTTCTGATTGGTTAACGTGACACGAATATCTGCCAAAGTTCAGAGTTTTCAACTAGAGTGATTTGCATGTCAAACACCCGAAAAGCTCAATGGTGTCATTTGCGCCTCAGGATGTCTAATCACGTCTCTGCATTGCCTTTAGCATTCAAATCACTTGTGCTTGACAGTTCATCTACATCTGGTGTGCAGATACCATCATAATGTTATTATTGTTGTTGTGTTTAGGAGTCTACTTGAGCGACGTGACACATTTACAACCCCTACTAAAGCACAGGGGTGTCAGAAGGTTTAAAACAGTATATCATCAATCAGCCAACTTCTTTTTTGTCTTCAAATGAAAAATAACTGAACACTCTTTTTCAATAAATGCAAATGCCTTAAATATAGTCCTGAGTATTTCTCCAGGAACGAGCATGTTACTGTATCCTGAATTCTAGTAGATTTAGATACCTTGAGGAAGGCATGCAGCATCGCTCTGAATTCATCCATGGACGTTCCGCGAGTGGGTTTGTCGTAGAGGTTGTTGTCGTGTCGTAATGGAGAATCAAGATCATTTTCTCCTCGAATGCTCTCTTCAATCCCACACTTCACTAATACAGCCTTCTCCTTCCATACAGCACTGTACACCTGCAGCACAAAGACATTAAAAATATGCCTATTTTACAATTGTATATTATTGCCTAAAAGGCCATTTTTATGATTCAAGAACATTGGGTCTCGTTCACTAATAAGTGTGTATGTTTTTCATACAACACGTGCATATGTTGTTCTTAAAATTTTTTTTACCAACTTTAAACTCCTTTTATTTGTTAGTAATTTGCATAATACACGCCCAAACCAGCTCCATATAAGGGCTTTTAGCAAAACGTTTTGAGATTTTTGAAATTAGTGCACAGGCATGTTTAGTAAATGAGACCCATTATTATTATTTTTTAATTGTTTTTGATTTTTTACCTGGTGTGTTGGTGATGTTGAAAGACAGTGATGAAAAGACAGCGTTTTCTCCTCACACAGAGATTTACACACTGACCCGGAGATGATCCCTCTACGGTAATGATCGCACTGTAACACAAGCAAGAAAAGATGCATTTACAACAAAAGGTAAATGTATATTGTAATCTTTTCTCAATTGATCAAGAAAACAGGTCAGTTAAAGGACAGACTGTTTCATGATGGATTGATGCTCGAGCAGATGAATTCTCCTTCACACCTGTGTTCCCCCTTTTTCTTCTCCTTTATTTCTGCTTTCTACAAAAGTGGCTGTTAATTTGCATGTTGCAAAACGAGAGATGAAATCCCACTGAGCTTTACCAAGTGTCTAAAATGACTCACACATATATGTATAGATATTCTGATAAATAATCTAAGGTAACTTCAAGGCTTTTAAAGGGTCATGAAACACCACAAGAGATTTTTTGAGATGTTCACAGTCATATATGTGCCACGTTGCTAAAAACACTGTTGGGACACATATATTTAGCTAACAAATAAAAATTGGTTGTTTTTGCGTTGTTTAGAGCAAATTCATTCTTCCAGTTAAAAAGAAATTTTGAAGCTACGTTATGGTGATGAGATCCTTTATTCATTTTACCGCTGACCGAGAGCGCTCGAATGTATGCATGCCCAGGCCCGAATGTAATGTGAGTGCGGGCCGTCGGGGGAGACGGGAGGGGGGACAAGCGTGCTTTGGCTCGGTTCAAGGCAACTGTACATAGTGTGAGTACGCCCTTAGGAGAGAACCCCAGACTTCCCTCTCCCCAGACACTTTCTCCAGCTCCTCCGGAGGGATTCCGAGGCGTTCCCTGGCCAGCCGAGAGACATAGTCCCTCCAGCGTGTCCTGGGTCTTCCTCGAGGCCTCTTCCTGGTGGGACATGCCTGGAACACCTCCCTAGGTAGGCGTCAAGGAGACATCCGAAACAGATGCCCGAGCCACCTCAGCTGACCTCTCGATGTGGAGGAGCAGTGGCTCTACTCCGAGCTCCTCCCGGGTGTCAGAGCTCCTCACCCTATCCATAAGGGTGCGCCCTGCCCCCCTGCGAAGGAAACTCATTTCGGCCGCTTGTATCCGAGATCTTATCCTTTCGGTCATGACCCAAAGCTCATGAACATAGTTGAGAGTAGGAACGTAGATTGACTGGTAAATCGAAAGCTTAGCCTTTCGGCTCAGCTCTTTCTTTACCACAATGGACCGATACATCGACCGCATTACTGCTACGGCTGCACCAATTCGCCTGTCAAAACTCACATTCTATCCTTCCCTCACTCGTGAACAAAACCCCATGGTGATGAGATCATTGTGTAAATTCCAGCGTAGAGACTGGATGTCTGTACCAGCTGGTACAAAGTGACGTCATTTGAGTTTTCAGCACATCTGTTCATTAATTCATGACAAAGACTTGGTTCAAACCAATCAGCGCGCTTATATGTGAATGAGGTGCAACTTCATTAATATGCATGATATAGTTTCGAAGACTCTTTTTACCTGTTACAGTGTCCTTTAAAGGGGTCATTCATTTACATTCGGAGAGCAGCATTCTTTCAATGCATTCTTTCAATATTATGATCTTTAAATCCATAATATTGTAGTAATATTACTGTAAATTTAGTAACCAAATCATTTTGACTAAGGTATGTCTTTAAAAACTGAAGGAGTACTGCTGAAGATACTAGCTAACTTTGCCATCTGAATAAACATAAACAAAGAACATTGATCACCCACTTACCAAATGCATAGAGACAGGACACGAACACAAACTGGAACATCTTTTTTTAAAAGGAGATGAGCAGCAAATCCGGATTTCACCATTTGCAGATGTTCCTTACAAACATATTTTTGTCGCGTTAGCAGACCTCTGTAATCCACACATGAGTTGTGCTCTTATAGCGGGGAAATGGAAACAAAAACTTTGTTGCAGCACATTTATAAATGCAACAATGACAACTCATGTCTCCGAACAATTCTTCTTCTTCCACTTGTTTTAATTGCGCTGGCAACACAACGTGGCGTCTCTCTGAACACTAACAGGTAAAAACAGTCTTCAAAGCTATATCATGCATATTAACAAAGTTGCACCTCATTCACAATGAAGCGCACTGATTGGTTCGAAAGAAAGTCTTTCTCTTGAATTAAAGATGAAAACTCAAAGACGTCACTTTGTACCCGCCGGTTCAGACCGACAGTCTCCACACTGGAATTTACACAATGATCTAATCGCCGCGACGCAGCTTCAAATATTATTTTTAAACCGGAAGAACGAATTTGCTCGAAAAAACACAAAAACAACCAATTTTCACTTTTGTAGTGAAATATGTAGAGTCCTAATAGTGTTTTTAGCAACGTGGAACACATATATGACTGTCAACATCTCAAAAAATGTGTTTTGGTGTTTCGTGACCCTTAAAGTTTTTTTATTTTTTTATTTCTCAGTTCAGATTTTTTTTTTCATTGTCTCTTAAAATAGAGTTTTTAATCTTTAAATTTTAAAAGTTAAGATCTACAGTAGGACAAAATTAAATTGCAATAAATTGATTTTTGAGGAGGGGTCAGAATAGTAAAAAATCAGTCAGGATTATATTTATAAAGATTTATAATTATGAATTTAGAAAGAATAAAAGTCAAGATAAGATATAAACTCAGAATTTTATTTAAAAACTGTCTAAACTAATTTATTCCAATATTCAAGAGTACACACTTAGCTGATAATTGGTAATAAGCATGTTTGGCATGCTGTCCCAGGAGAGAGCCCTGAGCCTATATTATCCTCGAGCCCTGGGCTCCCTCCCGTTAGCAGGTTGAGAGGGGAGTTTGAGCTCCATGAACTCCTCTGACTTATTTCTGGCTAATGCCAGATATAAGATGGCTAAGGAGATATACGGCTTGCTAAGAGCTTGACTATGATGCCAATTTGGTATGTTCAATTTACTTAGGTTGCATGATTTTTGGACTGTGGGAGGAAACTGGAGAACCCGGGGAAAAACCACGCGAGCACAGGGAGAACGAGCAAACTCTGCACAGAAATGTCAACTGGTAAAGTAAGGACTTTAACCAGAGACATTCTTGCTGTGAGGCAACAGTGCTAATCACTGGGTCGTCGTGTCACCCATCTAGAAAGAAGGGGCAGTTCTTCAAGATGAAGATAACTGAGATAAGAAACTCGGGTTATTTATGAGTTAGGATTCATCTGATTGGTGAATCATGTGTTGGCTAATGAGGGACCAGCCGTGAACAATCATAAGTACGTGATCTTTTCAAAATAAGTTTATAAATAAACTTCTCTAAAAATGGAAAAAAAGAACAGAAGTGTTTCATGCATATTTTATATGTGCCACATTTAAAAAACATTTTGAAAAAAAAAATGGAGGAAGAAAATCAAAATGAGGAACCATGGCTTTCGGTGTGAAAATAGATTTTACAGCTTTGACTGTTCCAATAAAACACCATCTATTTCTTCTTTTTTTGAACTTGTTAAAGGGATAGTTCACCCAAAAATGGTTTAAACCTCTAAGTTTCTATCTTCTGTTAAACAGAAAAGGAGATATTTTGAAAAATGCTGGTTGATGGCAACCATTGACTTCTATAGCTAAAAGTAAAAATACTATGGAAGTCAATGGGGTCCATCACTAGCATTCTTAAACAGAAGAAACTGAAAATTAATGTAAATGATGACAGATAAAATTTTGGGCTGAACTATCCCTTTAAGAAAGAATATCTGACTGAGAATGTTAACATCTCACTAAGAAGAAGTCCCTATTTATATGTCAGTGAGGAATATGTCGTGATTAAAATACATCACACTCAAATGTATTGAGTGTATTCAAATTTGGTTTCTATAAGAGCATAATTATGAACTTCCAGCTCTCTCGCTTCTTCTTTTTAATCTTCCAGTTCCTCCGTTTTCTCAGGACGGATGTGCAATAACTTCCTGACAGTGACAAACAATACACACACATACACACACAAAAAAAAAGCATACAGTGTCCTACACTTTTTTGCAACATTGGTAAATATGAAAAAAGAAGGCTATGAAAAAATGTCCTTAGCAGTTTGATCATTCGGTCTAAATAGTATATGCTTTTTCTTGAAACACTTCCAAACTATTCGTGGACGTCAGTGGTTCCCAAAATGGGGGTCACTTGTTTTTTGTTTTTTTCCAAAAATCTAATTATTTATTAGACCATTAAAACTACCATATCTTTTAACTGTCATATCTCAAATGGCCTCCACAGTCACCAGAGCTCAATCCAATAGAGCACCTTTGGAATGTGGTGGAACGGGAGCTTCACATCATAGATATGCAGCTGACAAATCTGCAACAACTGTGTGATGCTATCATGTCAATATGGACCAAAATCTCTGAGGAATACTGTATTTCCAGTACCTTGTTGAATCTATGCCATGAAGGATTAAAGCAGTTCTGAAGGCAAAGGGGGTCTACAAGTAAGGGGTACCTAATAAAGTGGCCTGTGAGTGTAAGTTAGCTTTTTTTTTAAGTAGATTAAACGTGAAACAATTAAGTTTTCTCAAAACAACTCAATAATTGTGTTGTTTCAACTCATTTAAAAAAAGAGTAGTTTAATCAAGCAGCAAAAGTCATCTGAGGGTACTTGCACTACATTTTTTTTTTGGCAATTAATGATACTTTTACTAAAGTATGATTTTTTTTTCAGTACTCTTTGCACCACTGATAAGATCACATAAAGTTGTTTTTGTCAATCACCATGAATCAGCTTCTCACTCTCTTCTGAACCTGCAGTGTCTATTCTGTGTTGACTGTAAAGTGGCAAGCACTGGCGCTCATGGGACGTCCTGTCATGCATTATGGAGGATGCCGTGACTTACGATGAGCATGGTGCAGACGTGTCCTCTGCAGAGCTCTGAATAAGAGGAATACTGCATGTAAATCACCCAACTGGCCACCAGAATTCCAAACCACGCCACCAACAGGTACTTCACCTTCACTGCAGGCAAACGCGCCTGAAAGAGACACAAACAAACACTCTCAACGGTAATTCACATAGAATGCCAAACAGAAGCAAACGTTTAGATGTTAATTGTATATAGGTGAAGTCACAATGATTTGCCCTCCTAAATTATTAGCCCCCCTGTATATTTTATTCCCCAATTTCTGTTTAACGCAGAGAGGATTTTTTTCAACACATTTCTGAACATAATAGTTTTAATAACTCATTTCTAACAACTGATTTATTTTATCTTTGCCATGATGACAGTAAATAATATTTGACTAGATATTTTTCAAGATACTAATATTCAGCTTAAAGGGACACAGCAATAGAGGCAGATGCAGCACATTGATTTTATGGCACCAGGTTAAACTTTCTGACACCTTTATGGCAATCATGTACATTAAAAATAAATACAGGCCACAACCTCAGAGAAAATTGGGGGTCGTGAGCCCTTCTGAATCAAATCAGCAGGATGCCCTTCTGGATCTTTCACTTACCCCCATGACAAACTGGGGTATTAGACGCAAATAAGGAGTAAGGACTGGTGAGAGTGTTATGGAATTTAATAACGCACGCCAAATGGAAAGAAAAAAACTTCCGCATTTCACGTTGTATGTGTGTGTGGTCCTTTACTGACAGCCGCGTGTGTGGATCTTGTCGAAAAGTCCTGCATGACGGTATTAGTTTGATTGTGGTGTTTACTTCAATAATGCCACTAATATATGCATACTCCACATGTCTTAATTCCATTTCTGTTTAGTTCAGTTATGACTTTAGTCAGATTAAGGTCATCAAAAATCGTTGTTTGGAGCTTATGTAGGTCTACAGTTCAAAATTCATGCTTAACTGAATAAACAGTTAGTAAACACAAGTACATCTTATTGAACATCATTTATTTTCACCACCAATTATCATAGTAGAACAGTTTCTCAAGCAGTTTGTGATGCATTTTGGAAACCGGAGATGAGCCCCTGATCTAATGCACCACCTGGCTTGAGAAACCCGTACTCAAAGACTTACTTTTAGTCATTATTTGGGTAGCACATATATTCTGAATGCCATCGGCAGAATTCAAATGAGCCATTTTAATCTTGATCATTCTAGATTAATTCCAAGATTACAGTGAGATTAATCTAGATTAAAAAAATTAATCTATGCCCACCTATAATATTTATCTGGAAATGGTTTTAAAAAATTAAAAACTGCTTTTATTCTAGCCTAAATAAAACAAATAAGACTTTTTCCAGAAGAAAAAATATTATAGGAAATACTGTGAAAATTTCCTTGCTCTGTTAAACATCATTTGGAAAATATTTGAAAAAGAAAACAAAATTCACAAGAGGGCGAATGATTTTGACTTTAAAAATGTATCCAATTTATTTTCACATATATAGCTGAAGTGAAAAAAACTACAATAAGATTATCATATTGTCGTATTAAATTATGATATGTGAGGTGTTTAATGTACAGTTGAAGTCAGAATTATTAGCCCCCCTGAATTATTAGCCCGCTTGTTTATTTTTCCCCCCAATTTCTGATTTTTTTTCAACACATTTCTAATCATGATAGTTTTAATAACTCATTTCTAATAACTGATTTCTTTTATCTTTGCCATGATGACAGTAAATAATATTTTACTAGATATTTTTCAAGACACTTTTATACAGCTTAAAGTGACATTTAAAGGCTTAACTAGGTTAATTAGGTTAACTAGGCAGATTAGGGTAATTAGGCAAGTTATTGTATAATGATGGTTTGTTCTGTAGACTATTGAAAAAATATAGCTTAAAGGGGCTAATAAGTTTGACCTTAAAATGTTTTTTAAAAAATTAAAAACTGCTTTTATTCTAGCCGAAATAAGACAAATAAGACTTTCTCCAGAAGAAAAAATATTATCAGACATACTGTGAAAATTTCCTTGCTCTGTTAAACATCATTTGGGAAATATTTAAAAAAGAAAACAAATTCAAAGGGGGGCTAATAATTCTGACTTCAACTGTATATATGAGATATGCGTCACATGACATCAATAAAGGTGCTGTATGTAAGTTTTTGACTCTTCTAAAGCATAAAAATACCATAATATATTTGCAGATATTTAAGAAACATGCCAAGTGAACATTCTTCTTTATCTGAAAAACAACGCTGAAGTCAGATATTCTGCTTTGAAAATGTGTTTTCCATGCCGGAACGCTGTCTTTGTTTTGGTCATTTAACCCGCCCAATGCCAGTTTAGCCAATTATATTTCAGCACCCCAGGTTGCCTTGTTGGAAAACAGCGTATTTCATACAGAAAGGCCCTCAAAGCATGCGTCCGTGACTGAAATACGACCTCCGGTGGACTGTAGCAGACTCCAAAATGAGACAATAGTATCTGGATGCAGCCTTTATGATGCAAGCTGAGATTGCATCATGCAATGTCAGACACAATGCACTCAATGGAGTGAGTGATGTCACTGTGATGGGTGGGGTTAGGTGAGCGCATTAAAAGCATTGGATGCAGCTCAGATTGCACTGCACCAGGTCTGCATCCAGACCCCTCTCAAATGAGACGCAGATTCAGAGCTCCATGACGTGGTTACTAATTAGCGAATAATTTGAATATTATGAGCAAGTTACATTGTAACCCAGTGTCCTAACAATATGCTATGTGATGAGATTTGCAGTGATAAGCAGTTTGGTTGTTTGCACCAGACAAAACATGACAGAAATTTAAATACAACCATTCAGAAGCATAGAATAGTTCACTTACTGCACTCCGACAAAATGGTAATGTTTATAATCTAATTAAAACAAATTAAACCTCTTTAACATTATTAAATGTGGAAGCTAAATCACTGATATTTGTTGGCTTTCACTGAGTCACAGATCTAAACTTTAATTTCAAAATGTTTATTGTCAAGATCTGAAGTGAACTATCTGCTGCTGCTTTCAGTATGGCAATAATTGACATGTAAAATGGCATGCAAACTCACATTGTTAGCATTAAACACTGAATAAAGCACATGAGGTGTAACTGAGGTGATCACTGTCAGTTTTCTGTTGTTCATCTGCAATAAATAGAAGCCGTTTCTAAAATATCAACTTGAGCTATTGGTTAGGACAAAAACTCATTTTAATATGGAGAATATTCCCTCTATCGTGTGCCCTTGCTTTTATTTACAACATGATTTAAATCAGCCTTCAGGCTCGATCGTCAAACTTGCTTCTGTTGGTCTTCAATCTGGCAACCTGCACTTGCGTTTGTTTTAATCCACAAATGCAATAATTCAATTCAATTCATCTTTATTTGTATAGCGCTTATACAATGTAGATTGTGTCAAAGCAGCTTCACATAGAAGATTATAGTGAAATGAAACAGTGTCAGTTCAGTTTTCAGAGTTTGAGTTCAGTTCAGTTTAGTTTAGCTCAGGTTATTGTGGGTTAATATTCGCTACTGAGAGTCCAAACACTGAAAAGCAAATCCATCGATGCGCAGCTCTACAGATCCCGAACCATGCAAGCCAGTGGCGACAGCGGCGAGGAAAAAACTTTTGGCGAAAGTGAAGATTTAAAAAAACTTCGAGAGAAACCAGGCTCAATACCTGTCAAACTTACATACTGCACCTTAAAAAAACATTTACAGCCAATAATGGGTTATTTTGATATGTTAAAAATGCTCAACAGAAGAGATATATTTCATTCATTCATTCATTTTCTTGTCGGCTTTGTCCCTTGCGGGGTCGCCAGCCTCACGTATTTTACGCAGCGGATGCCTTCCAGCCGCAACCCATCTCTGGGAACTTCACACACACATTCACACTCATACACTATGGACAATTTTAGCTTACCCAATTCACCTGTACTGCATGTCTTTGGACTGTGGGGGAAACCGGAGCACCCGGAGGAAACCCACGCGAACGCAGGGAGAACATGCAAACTCCACACAGAAACGCCAACTGACCCAGCCCAGCCAAGGTTCGAACCTGCGACCCAGCGACGTTCTTGCTGTGAGGCAACAGCACTACCTACTGCGCCACTGCGTTGCCAGAGAGATATATTTATAATACAATTTAATATTTATATTTGGAATAAATTAGCAATGACATTATGAAACTTGATGATGTCACGGTTAAAATTGTGCCATGGTGGAGTGTTTTATTTATGCATGTGGTATCTGTGCCACTTCAAAAGGTCATCTGAAAAAAAAATGGATTTGAATAGGCTTTTAATGTGAACACAGTTTCTGCAACTCTGAGAGTCACATAGAGAAACCCACAGGGAGAGATATTAGCGGTCATCAACATGTGCCCAAAAAAGAATAAACTCCTTTAAACTCCCCTCTTGGACAGTTTTCAGGTGTAAAAGGCCAGTGAATGCCAAAGGTTGCAAATGTTCAGTGTGCATGGGTGTGTGCGTGACTCTGTGAAGACACATGTATCTGATTACTGCATGCTGATAAAGACAACCGTTATTAGATCCTTAAATTCAGTCAGTGTGTAGGTGTGTGAGTGTGTTCTTTCAAAAAAAAAAAAAAGTCCTGAACACACAATCCAAAGAAACGCAACTTTTGCTTTTGCTTTTGGTTATTATATCTCTCCTTAATTTTCTTTGTATCAATTTTTAATGCTTTTTGGTTTTATTTCTTATTGTCTTGCAGTGGCTCAGTGGTTAGCACTGTCGCCTTACAGCAAGAAGGTCGCTGGTTCGAGTCCTGGCTGGGTCAGTTAGCATTTCTGTGTGGAGTTTGAATGTTCTCCTCGTGTCGGTGTGGGTTTCCTCCGGATGCTCCAGTTTCCACCACAGTCCAAAGACATGTGGTATAAGTGAATTAGGTAAACAAATTTGGCCATAGTGTATGAGTATGTGTGAATATGAGAGTGTATGGGTGTTTCCCAATACTGGGTTGCAGCTGGAAGGGCATCCGCTACGTAAAACATATGCTGGATAAGTTGGTGGTTCATTCCGCTGTGGCGACCCCTGATTAATAAGGGACTAAGACGAAGGAGAATGAATGAATGTTTTTTTGTTTTTTTTTTAATAATTGTTAACTTGCATTTTAATGAATGAACAAGGACCACAATGACTGCTAAAAGTCTTCTTTAACTTGCTGTTGGGGGTGTTTTCATTCACTCTGAATTGATTTTGAGTCTTAATTTGGCCACACATTTCTCTGTGTTTCAGCTAATGGGATTATTTTTGGTGACAATTCCAACTGGGAAAACCACCAACAAGCAAGAAAGCATAATTATATGCTGTCATGGCTTTGCAATCAAAAAATGTCAAAATAATGGAAGTCAATGGGGCAAAAACAGTTATCAACATAACAAAAGGGTAGGAAATTTTAACAACATACAAAGGTTGATGTACTACTGTGGAAAAAAGGCACATCTTACAGCCCCAAGATGAGTAAATCAACAGCACATTTGAATAGTTTGTCTTCAACTGAGGAAAGAAAGTCCAACAGGACTGGAGCACAATTTTTTTTATTCATTTAACACTGATCTGTTTAACCGGAGGAGTTGTGCCTTTGTTTAAGTTCAGGTCGAATCCCTGCTGTGTTGATTTTGTCTTGCGCAAGTGAAAAGAAAGATGCGTTTGTCATCGGTAACATGTTCAGCGATGAATCTGACAGAGTTGACCTACAGAGTCTCAAGCGGTCACACAGCGTACTTACAGTGAGTGCACTTACGAAAGAGGGCTCTTAGTGCGGATCGGCAGAAACACACTCAGAACAGTGTGTCTGTATGATTAGCTGAAGATGGAAAAGCCGTATAATAAAGGAAATAGGTCACCGAAAAATGAACATTCACTGTTAATTTTCTCTGTTCTTCCAAGACAGGGGTGTCCAAACTCAGTCCTGGAGGGCTGGTGTCCTGGAAGGTTTAGCTTCAACCCTAATCAAACACACCTGAACCAGCTAATCAAGCTCTATACTAGAAACTTTCTGGCAGGTGTGTTGACGCAAGATGAAGCTCAACTCAGTTTGGACATCCCTGTTCCAAGATGTCGGTCTGTTTTGTCTTTAGTAGAACATTAAAGACCATTTTAGATAATGCTGTAGTCCTTGGTGATTCATAAAATGTAAATTAAAGGTGCAGTCTGTAATGGTCATGTAGTGGTTGAACTAGGGATTGCAGTCCAAATTCAAAATATTGGAGACGTTTTTTTCACCTTGACATCTCATATGCAGGTTGCCAGATTGAGGACAGAAAACAGGAAAGAGCATGCCTGATAATCAAGACTTAAGGTTATTGCACACTGCCTCCAAAAGTTTTGTCCGTTATAAAAAAATTAAAGCGGTTTCGTTTTTTTTTTTCCACTTTTCGCGTCCGAAAAAGTGATTTGAGAGGTGTTTTGACAGTTCTGAGCCACTGTACAAGCGAAAAGCTAAATACAGAGTGCCATTATTTGAGAAATAGATAACTTTATGACAAACACAGTGCACTAAAATAAGACGGTTGAGAACGCCTATGCTGGATTCAATGACTTGCGCACCTCTGCCCTGCTGCAGTTTTGTGGGTGTGTGTGTGTGTCCATACATTTGACGTACTGCCCATAGACCTTAAAATAGAAAGCAGGGTCCGCGCTTTCAGTCTGTTGCTTCGACACATCAACGCAGCCACCATCTATTATAATGTCTATATGTACTGCCAGTCTCTGTTCAGGGTTCGTTTACGTACGTGAATGTGTGAAGTATTACAAGCAATGTATCAAAATTCCACTGATTTCCTGAAATATACATTTTGGCACAATCGTAGCGCAGCTCTTTGATAACAATTAAACACAATATGAAGCCTATTCCTCTTTTTTTCTGCTTTGGAGAAGAGAGGAAAAGTATCACTGTTTAGACTGACTCTGAAATGTTTTGCGTTTTTTCGTAATGGATTAATTAATACGCATCGGACTCGATGTGCAGGGTTTGTTTATGTGATGAATTTGCACACTGAAATCAGAAACTTTCGTATGCGTAAAGACCTTAAGGCCCTGTCCACATGAACACAGGTATTTTCAAAACCACACTTTTTTTTTGTATGCGATTTTAGCTGTTTGTCTACACGAAAACAGAGTATCAAGTGACTGAAACCAAAACTTTCTGAAAAATCAAGTTTTCAAGCATCAAAAAATTAAATTAAATATGCGATACAGCCTAATCATTTTGTACATTGGAATGTACAAAACTCAGTTCCTGGAGGGCCGCAGCTCTTCACAGTTTAGTTTCAACTCTAATTATACACACCTGATTAAACTAACTGAGTCCTTCAGGCTTGTTTGAAACCTACGGGTAATGTTGCGGACACACTAGTGTTTGAGCATGCAAAATTTTGTTGTATGGCGCTGTGAAAAGGAGCTGGATTAAACAAGATGATTAGACATTTAAAAAGCGAGCGATTGGTCCGAAGGATTCTGTACTGAGAGGTCATGTTTTGATCTTCGATTGGTCTCAAGTGACGCAATTTCGCAGGTCAGAGTTCATCAAGCTTGAACTTTGCAATGCAGCGAACTGCGAAACTTGTTGCACGAGCTTGCGTTTCCGGTCTGTCGCATTCGTATGCGTATGAATGGAAGTCTATGGGGAGAAAAGTGCAGTGTGAGCGCAGCTTAAGTGTGCTGAAGCAGGGTTGGAACCAAACTGTGCAGGGCTGCAGCCCTCCATGAACTGGATTAACTTTGACCCCTGTGTTTTAATCCAATCTTTAAAAGAGTCGATTGATAAAATATTAAAATATTGAAGGAGTGCACCTCTAAATCTCTTATTAACAATGAAGTGTAGAAATTACCATGTAAAGCTTTAGATAACTGATAGAAGAGCTTCAAAAAATGTTATAGCCTATATATTTAGCTTCAAAGAGCTTAATTAGTTTCATTTTTATTAATATTTTGTGCAGGTTATACATGAAACTGTGCCATGTTATTACAATGTTAACATGTGTAAGCCTGGGCTACAAAATGCATGAATCCATGAAAATTATTGACATATATTACTTTTACAACCATGACAATCTGCTATTTCAACACCTCTAAAGGCTTTCTGACAGACATTTCTTTACCAAACCACATCGTTGAATAAAACTGAGGCATGTCCTCACAATATGTAAAATAAACTCAAACTCTAAAATGAACTCAAATTAAACCTATTGCCACAGATATTTGAGCACTAGTGTGTTACAATTCTCGTCAGTTTGCCTTATCGTTGTGCTGAATGACTTCCATATTCACGTATTGCAGCATTTACTCATTGTAATATTACGCTAAATATCACATGACGAAATCAGCCTTCTGACAGAAACATATGGCTATCACTGAAGTGTAGAAATTACATGTAAACCCTTAGATAACATATACGTAGAAGAGCTTCAAAAAATGCTATGGTCTATATATTTAGTTTAAAAGAGCTTAATTCGTTTTGTTTTATTAATATTTTGAGCAGGTTATACCTACATGAAACTGTGCCATGTTATTACAATGTCAACATATGTGAGCCTGGGCTACAAAACGCATGAATCCCTGAACAATATCGACATATTACTTTTACAACCATGACAATGTGCTATTGCAACACCTCTAAACGCTTTCTGGCAGACATTTCTTTACCAAACCACATCGTTTAATGGATTTTTCTGTAAAATAGTTGTTTACTCTTCCAAAATAAAACAGATGTCCTTACAATATGTATAGTAAAATAAACTCTAACTCTAAAATGAACTCAAATTAAACCCTTTACCACAGATATTTGAGTACTAGTGTGTTACAATTATCGACGGTTTCCCTTATCATTGTGCTGAATGACTTCCATATTCACGTCTCATAGCATTTACTCATTGTAATATTTCTGACAGAAACATATGACCATCATTACCTGTAAACCATTAGATAACAGATAGAAGAGCTTCAAAAAATGCTACGGTCTATATATTTAGCTTAAAAAAAGCTTAACTCGTTTTGTTTTATTAATATTGTGTGCAGGTTATACTAATATGACACTGTGCCATATTATTACAATGTCAACATATGTAAGCCTGGACCACAAAACAAACGAATCCATGAAAAATGTTAACAAACACAACTATGATAATACCATTCTGTGCTATTTTAACACTTCTAAATGCTTTCTGACAGACATTTATTTTACCAAACCTCCTCAATTTATTGAAAAACTTTCTGAAAATGAGCTTCATATCGTTGTTCGTAAAATAGTTAATTGTTTATTCTCCAAAAATATACGTCGTCACAATGTAAAATAAACTCTAACTCTAAAATTAACCCAAATTAAACAGATATTTGAATACTGGTGTTACAATTATCGTCGGTTTCCCTTATTATTGTGCTGAATGACTTCCATGTTCAAGTATCATACGGCCAAATCAGCTTTCTGACAGAAACATGACCAATGACCACCACTTAAATGTGGAAATTACCTGTAAACCCTTCGATAAGGGGCAGAAGAGCACCATGTGCACCAGTCTGCGTAAACTCCTCGGCATCTTCACGCAAACACCGATGCTGATGCTCAACACCAAATGAAGATCCTCTTGACAAAAACACGCCGTCACTTTCTCATCTGCTCTTCTCCATTAAAGACGACACGCCTGCGCTCTCCTCCAGCAGGAAAAACACACATTTGCCCTGGTATTTTTGTATGCAGTCGGTCGTGAGATGGAGAAACATCCCGAGCCGATGACGATGAGGATGATGATGATGCTCAACTCAAGGACACGCGATCCGGGCATCATCCGCGCGCGACCACATGCGATTTGGTTGATGATATTGATTTAAAGAGTTGATCCGCCATTTGAAAAGACTGGTGTTTAATCCTGATCCTACAGGACTTGTTTTTTCCGGCGAACTGTGCGGATTCAGACGGTGAGAGAATGACTGGAGATCAGCTGGAGATTCGGCCTCGCTGCGACTCCACAAAAGCGTCTTAAAGGGGAAGCGAGTCTGAACTATGCGTCGAATAGAAAACAAAATGCACTGTCTCTTTAAATAAACAAAATCGATTCAATTTGACTACATGATTTGATTAAGATACAAAATATATGGGATTTAAGTAAGCTATAATTCTATGTTTTGTTTTTATTTTATTTTATAAGATAATATGCGACATTATCGAGACTATATGAGTTTCTTTCTTTTGTTCAACATAGAAGATATTTCAAAGAAACCTCAAAACTATTAACTTTAATAGGAAAAGCCAATACTGTGGAAGTTAATGGTTACAGGTTTTCAACATTTATCAAAATATCTTCTTCTGTGTTCAACAGGGAAAATATACTCAAATAGGTTTTGAACAACAAGTGAAGGGGAGAAAATGGGTGAACTATCCCTTTAATTAGACCAAATGATACTATACAGAATCCAACAGGGCTGTATAAAAATTATAATAATTAAGAATAAAATCTTAGGTGCAGAATCAACCATATCATATAAAAACAGAAATCATAATTAGTAAAAAATGTTAAATAATTACATGAAATGTAATAAAAACAAGAGTATTTATATTTGACCTCTGACAAAAGATGTAATCAAGTCTATATCCCACAGATTATTGAATACTTGAGATGGATAATCATTAAATTATATAATAAAAAATATAACTTTTATTTAAATGTATTATAGTATCTTTAAGTAAATATATAATAAAATAATGACCATTGGCAATAATAAATAATAATAAACCCCAAAATATCTATTTAAAAGTTAAGACAGAATACAAAAATAAAATTAGATACAGGCAAAATAACCTTAAATATGTTTACAGACAAATACATACAAGGATAAAATAGGAAAATAAGTCATGAAAACTAGCTGAAATGGCCTGAAATAATCAGCAATATTATATAGAAGATAAAACAATAAATAATCTCCATTTACTTTGAATGTGGCAGAATAGAATAGAATAATAAGAAAGTGAAAGTGTCACGTTAATTTATGAATTCTGGAACATCAGTGGATATTATAGAATATCTATTATATGTTGTATATGAATTATAAAAATCTATGCACTGTTCTATATACATCATCTCAGTGAGGAAATGAGATTTTTCATTTATTCAAATATGAAGTGACTGTGTAAATGTTCATGAAGTCGAGTCTCAGCCACGGTGGGCTAATGTTGTTGTTGTTTGAGTCCCTCTGGTGTATCATCTAGCCTTGATGTCAAGCCTTCACATTCCCTCAGATAGACTTTCACTCTGCAGCAATCGGCACATAGAGAGTCAAACCTTCTCCAATGCAAAACATTTACAAGCACAAAAACTGTAAGAGGGTGACATACAGGCCTACATTCAATCTGTGTTTAAGAATAGTCAAGTTCAAAATCTTCTATTTATTTATTAATTCATTTTCCTTCGGCTTAGTCTCCAATTCAGAGGTCGCCACAGAGGAATGAACCGCCTCTGTGAACTATTCTGGCATTTGTTTTAACACAGCGGATGCCCTTCCAGTCACAACCCAGTACTGGGAAATTATTTATTTATTCATTCATGTTTTTGAGTCAAAAGTTTTAATAAATTTATAGATTTTATTATTATTATTATTATTATTATTATTATTCCATTTAAGGTTATTTTGGTGAAAGAAAACTAAAACTATTGGTCAAAAAACATTTTTGTTAACTGAAATAAAATTTATAAAAAATTCACAATTAATGAAAAACTAAATAAAACAGCAGTTTAATTTTCTGAAAAACAAACTGAAATAAAATAATAATAAGCAAAAAAAAATATCGTTTTCTGAATTAATACATTTTGAGGTGCAAAATCTGACCTGCTGCTGTTTAGAGAAACACCAGTAGATGGTGCCAAACACACAAATCTAGACCAGGATTGTGTATAAAAACACTGCTGGATTAATTGCGATTAATGGCATACAATTTAAGTTTGTTTTAACATAATATATGTGTGTGTTGTGTATATTTTTTATGTATATATAAATACACGCATACATGCATATATTTGAGAAATGTTAATATGTAAATTATAGGTGGGCATAGATAAAAAATTTTTATCTAGATTAATCTCACTGTAATCTTGAAATTAATCTAGATTAATCAAGACTAAAATGGCTCTTATGAATTCTGCTGAAGGTATTCAGAGTATGTGTGCTACTCAAATAATGACTAAATAGAAGTCTTTGAGTACGGGTTTCTGCCAGGTGGTGCATTAGACCAGGGGCTCATCTTCGGTTTCCAAAATGCATCACAAACTGCTTGAGAAACTGTTCTACTATGATAATTGGTGATGAAAATAAATGATGTTCAATAAGATGTACTTGAGTTTACTAACTGTTTATTAAGTTAAACATGAATTTTGAACTGTATGAACTGTAGGCTTATACATAAGCTCAAAACAGCGATGTTTGATGACCTTAATCCAACTAAAGTCATAACTGAACTAAACAGAAATGGAATGAAGATGTGGAGTATGCAGATATTAGTGGCATTATTGAAGTAAACACCGCAATCAAACTATTACCGTCATGTAGGACTTTTCGCCATATTTTCCGACAAGATCCACACACGTGGCTGTCAGTAAAGGACCGCACACACACACACACACGCGCACACACACTCACATTGCGAAATGCGGTAGTTTTTTTTCTTCCCACTTGGCGTGCGTTTTTAAATTCTATAACACTCTCACCAGTCCTTACTCCTTATTTGCGTCTAATACTCCAGTTTGTCACGGGGGCATGAATGAAATGTTCATGAGTGAAAGTGAAACTGCTGAACTGCAGTTAAAGTCACCCAAAATTACAGGAGACTCTTACATGAAAGCACTTCACTCAAACACCTTAATTATATTATTGTCTATTAAGGCCAATAACTAGATTACAGATGTCCATGTAAGCGTAGTCAGTAGTGTCTTCGAAGTAAGTGAAAGATCCAGAAGGCCATCCTGCTGATTTGGCACTTTTTTGTCAGACGGCTCACCGGTCAGGTATACATCAGCGCTAAAATATCAAGGTGAAAGTCATCATAGCTTGCGTAGAATAGACCCAGCTCCCAACCCAACTTTAAGAATAGATTAACGGCGATTTTTTTTTTTTTTTATCGCGCGATAAGCGTCTCGGGTTAACGCCGATAATGGCCCACCACTAATCTAAATATATATAATGCATTTTTTTTTTTTTTTTTATTTATCTGTGATTAATCTTTGCCCAGCACTAATATCAACATAAAACATGTTCCATCTTTTCTTCTATTCCCCCCAAAAGTTAACTAGGCAAGATTAACTACAGTACATATATCATATGATCTTTAATACAAAGAGGTTTGTATGAATTCTTGACAATTTTACTTTTATTTGTTGCATTTTTGAGGTTTTGGGTTCTGAGTCTGTTTAAATAATTGTATTTTCACTATCATTAAGAGGTTTGCAGTAAATGTAAGCTGCACAAACACTAAAATAGCAATTAGCAGAATTAGAAATAAATTAGAACTACTCTAAATAAAAAAAAAACTAAATGTAATGTGTATTTATATAGTGCATTTATTGTATATGGCCAGACACCCAATCATGCGCTTCACAATCATGAGGGGGGTGGTTTGACAATGGAGCCAGTGTGCTCACCACACAGCAGCTATTAGTGGAGTGGAGAGACTGTTATACAGCCAATTCGGTGGATCGGGATGATTGAGAGGCCATGATCGGTTAGGGCTGATGGAGGGAATTTGGTCAGGGGTTGCACCCACTGTAAAAAACATCCTGGTTGCCTTAGTTTTAGGCTGAATCAAATTAACTTTATGAGTCCACTGAACTTGTATTATGTTAAACTGACTTTAAACATATTGCATAACTTATGAAATTAAGTTAGAACATGATTAACTTAATTTAATAAGTTACAATGACATAAAAATATATGTTGTCATGATTAATGGAACATATACTTTTTTACAGTGTACTCTTTACAAGAAGTGCCATGGGATTTTTATTGACCACAGAGAGTCAGGACCACAGCTTAACGTCTCATCCTAAAGACGGCGCTTACTGACAGTATAGTGTCTCCTTCACTATACTGGGGCATTAGGACTCACACAGAGCACAGGTTAAGTGCCCCCTGCTGTTCCACTAACAACACTTTCAACAGCAACCTAGCATTCCCATGTGGTCTCCCATCCAGGTACTAACCAGGCTCAGCCCTGCTTAGCTTCAGTGAGTAACTGGTCTTGGACTGCAGGGTGATATGGCTGTAAAATTTGAAATTGTTCACAAAATAAAAACTTAACTGAAACTAACAAAACCATTAATGAAACAAACGCAAACTAAACTGGAATACATTTTATTCAAAATAAAAACTTAAAAATGTGAAACTATAATAACTTTGATTCCATTAGTCAGAAAAAACTCATGCTCAGTGGTTAACACTGTCCCCTCACAGCAAGAAGATCGCTGGTTCGAGCCCCAACTGGACCAGTTGATGTTTCTGTGTGGAGTTTGCATGTTCTCTCCGAGTTGGCATGGGTTTCCCCCACAGTCCAAAGACATGCTTTATAGGTGAATTGGGTAAACTAAATTGGCCCTAGTGTATGAGTATGAATGTGAGAGTTTATGGGTGTTTCCCAGTACTGGATTGTGTAAGGGCATCCGCTTCAAAAAAAAAAAATGTGCTGGATAAGTTGGCGGTTCATTCTGCTGTGGCAACCCCTGATAAATAAAGGGACTAAGCCAAAAAGAAAATGAATGAATTAGATATGAATGCTTAGTTCCTTTATTATTCAGGGGTCGCCACAGCGAAATGAACCACCAACTTATCCAGTAAATGTTTTACGCAGTGGATGCCCTTCCAGCTGCAACCCATCACTGGGAAACACCCATAAACTCTCATTCACACACATACACTATGGACAATTTAGTTTATTCAATTCACCTATACCGCATGTATCCCTACACGGGGAGAACATGCAAACTCCACACAGAGACACCAACTGGCCCAGCCGGGGCTCAAACCAGCGACCTTCTTGCTGAGAGGCGACAGCGCTACCCACTGCGCCACCACGCCCCTCATACATGAACATATCCACCTGTAAAAGAAAATCCACAGTATATAGATATAAATAAATCTGTGTTCAAGTGTACTGCTTAAGTGCAGGTTTTAGCCTCCATGCAGGAGAAATCTCATTTTAATGGAAAAAATATGGTATAAAATATGTAATGTAACTGAAAACTGCACAAATTGATTAAGTGCTATACTTGAATATGGTGAAAATATAACTCTTTATGAAAGTCATTATTGTTGACAGTCTCGTTTCAGAAATATTAGTCTATTTTATCATCCTGTTTTCTTATTATTGTGTAATAAATTCTTGCAATTCATGTTACAGACAACAGAGGGCGATATAGGTTCACTGAGACTTATTAGTGTTCTAATAAACGTTAAAAACAATGAGGAATACAAAACATGCACTATTGGTTTATTTGATTTAACTTTACTAAAGAAACACGATTTCTTGTGATATTTTCTGGATGACCTCCGTATAAAAGGTCACGCAGTATCTCATCGGTCTGACAACATCTATTCTGGGCCAAAGTTTAGCTCAAAACTGTCACTGCAGCAGATGTCAAGACGAGCTCCCTTGAACATTACTCCCTGACGTCATGACAGCTAGCGGCGCCTGTGATTGGCTGTTGAACTCAGCCGAGGAAGCGTCACTTTTATTAAGCTTCTTATTTATCAGAAGACAACTTTTCCCCATTAATTCAAGTCAGTGTAGTCACTTTCAAGTACGTATTTTAGAGAGGAGATTGGGTTTATGCTGAAATAGCCAATGCCACATATATTAGTTTTTCTATTTGAACAGGTATGTTAAAAGCAATTGAATTTAATATAGCCTACATTTATTCATTGATTCATTCATTTTCTTTTCGGCTTAGTTCCTTTATTAATCAGGGGTCGCCACAGCGGAATGAACCGCCAACTTATCCAGCATGTGTTTTACGCAGCTGATGCCCTTCCAGCTGCAACCCGTCACTAGAAAACACCCATACACTCTCATTCACACACAAACACTACGGACAATTTAGCTTACCCAGTTCACTATAACTCATGTCTTTGGACTTGTGGGTGAAACCGGAGCACCTGGTGAAAAACCCACGCGAACACGGGGAGAACATGCTAACTCCACACAGAAATGCCAACTGACCCAGCCCACAGTGCTCAGCATAAATGAGTACACCCTCTTTTGAAAATGAATATTTTTATCCACCTCTCAGAGAATATAGCCATTATATGTCAGTGCATTTGAAGAAAAATAGGTTTATTAAACAGTTATATCCATTAAAATAATAGTTTAGTCACCTAACATCTTTAGGAATAGAAATAAAGCACATTTAAAGTCAAGTGAGTTTTTGTAAAAAATAATAATAATTAAACGGAAAAAATAACTTTTTTTTTGGTTCTCTTAATTTTTACTGCTTATTAAACTTTGTGTGTGTGTGTGTGTGTGTGTGTGTGTGTGTGTGTGTGTGTGTGTGTGTGTGTGTGTGTGTGTGTGTGTGTATATATATATATATATATATGTGTATATATATATATATATATATATATATATATATATATATATATATATATATATATATATACACAGTTAAGGTCAGAATTATTAGCCCCCCTTTGAATTTTTTTTCTTTCTTAAATATTTCCCAAATGATGTTTATGTTCAAATTTTTTATTGCGAAAAAAACAAACACTATTTTAGTACAAATAGTTACATATCATTATCTTTGTTGCTTTTTTTATATATACAAAAGAGAAGAAAAAAAAAATACAGAAATTAATAATAATGATAAGGGCAAAAGAAAAATAAAAACTGAAAACAAAAGTAATAAAAGTGTACAGAAAATTACGACCAACTGAATGCTTACATTCAACAATCACAATCAAATGTTCAGGTACATTGTCAATGTTGGGAGTAAACATTTACAATTAAACAGTGTAAAATATTAATAGTTAAAAACAAAAAAATTAAATTACTATGAAATAAAATAAATAAATTAAGAAGGAAGGAGAGTGCATCTATTAAGTGGAAGGCAAGACCTTAAGAGAGTTAAAGTAAGTTATAAAACATTGCCACTTTTTAAAGAAGTTAGTTTTCCCAGAGTATCTAACCTTTTCCAACTTTAGAAAATGCATGGTATCCACAAGCCATTGAGATGTAGTTGGAGGCTTATTTGATTTCCAGTGAAGTAGAATACGACGCCTGGCTAATAATGAGGTAAAGGCCAAAATATCAAGTTGTTTAGAATTAAACTGGGACCAAATCTTTGGAACCCCAAAAATGGCAACATATGGGGATGCATCTATATTTACCTGCAACACCTTAGACATAATTGTAAAATAATTAATCCAATAATTTTGTAGCATAGGGCACATAAAGAACATATGACTTAAATTACACTGTGGTGCATGACATCTGTCACATCTATCATCAATATTAGGAAAAATTTTAGATAGCCTGGTTTTTGAGAAATGGATTCTGTGAAATACTTTAAATTGTATAAGGCTAAGGCGAGCACAAATTGTACTAGAACGTATTCTCTGCAGCGCACCAAGCCACCATTCTTCCTCAAAACATAGTCCCAATTCATTTTCCCAAGATGTTTTAATTTTAGTAAGGGAACAATCATCCAAGCCTAAAATGCACCCATAGATTTTAGAAACTTGTGATTTGTGTTGAGGGTTTAATTGCAGTAACTCTTCCCATACCTGTAGCTTAGGCAGAGATGGGTAACCTGAAAATAAAGTAGCTGAACAATGTCTCGCCTGTAAAAATCTAAAAAAATGGGATTCTGATAACTTCATTTCAGAGGAGAGTTGTGCATAGTTACAAAAAAGCCCATCTCTATACAGATCCCGAAAATTTCTTAATCCTTTTGCATACCATTGCCTAAATACAGGATCCGCAAGGGATGGGGGAAACATATGATTTCCCATTAGGGGCATTAATGTTGAAGCAGAGGTAAAATTAAAATGTCTTCTGAATTGGCACCAGATCCGAACTGAAGCAACAACTACTGGATTATGTGTTAGGCAAGAGGAGGAGACATTGAAAGATAGGGGAGAAGTAAGGAAAGCCAACAGTGAAGTAGATGCACATGAGTTAGCTTCCAATCTGCACCAAGGTGCAGTAGATGAACTAGACCAGAATGTTAATTTATGAATATTTACTGACCAATAATAAAACATAAAATTTGGTAACGAAAGCCCACCACTCAGTTGACATCCCTGCAGCAATGATTTCCGAATTCTAGGAGATTTGCCACCCCACAAAAAATGACTAATAATTCGATCAAGGGATTTAAAGAAATGCTTAGGTAAATACAAAGGAACACACTGAAATACAAAAAGAAATTTGGGCAAAACATTCATTTTCACAATATTAATACGACCAATCAATGATAAGGGTAAACTGCTCCATCTTTGAAAATCAGACTTGGATTGCTCCAACAAGGGGAGAAAATTTGCAGCTAGTAACGAAGGAAACGATCTAGTTATATTAATGCCAAGATATCTGAATCCTGATGGACTGAACTTAACTGGAATATCTGATTGCAACAGATTCATAGCCAATGAATTAACTGGGAAACATTCAGTTTTATTCAAATTTATTTTATAACCAGAAAAAGAGCCAAATTGATTTAACATAGATAAAATAATTGGAAAGCTGGGAATTGGATTAGAAATATATAATAATAAGTCATCTGCATATAAAGATAATTTAACTTCAACACCTGAACGCACCA
The DNA here is from genome assembly GCA_903798195.1 of Danio kyathit. Taxonomy (NCBI): domain Eukaryota; kingdom Metazoa; phylum Chordata; class Actinopteri; order Cypriniformes; family Danionidae; genus Danio; species Danio kyathit. The sequence goes on from LR812539.1 coordinate 12,420,187, forward strand.
GACCATGCAGCAAAGGGGACGACCTAAGAGCTATTGATAATGGCTCTATGACCAAGGCAAACAGTAAAGGGGAAAGTGGGCATCCTTGACGTGTGCCCCGCCCCAACTGGAAATAGCTGGATCTAATGTTGTTGGTATGTACACTTGCCTGAGGGGAATTATATAAAAGATGTATCCACTTCATAAAATTGTCGCCAATCCCGAATTTTTTAAGTACTGCAAACATAAACCCCCACTCTACTCGATCAAATGCCTTTTCAGCATCACATGAAATCACAACTTCGGGTGTATTTAGAGAATGTTTGGAATAAATTACATTTAAGAGTGTACGAACGTTAAAAAATAATTGTCTCCCTTTGATAAAGCCTGTTTGTTCCTCTGATATAATTTTTGGAAGTAAATTTTCAAGACGAGAGGCTAATACTTTGGCCAATATCTTGGCATCTACATTTTGTAAAGAGAGAGGCCGATATGAACTACATAATTTAGGATTTTTATCTTTTTTTAAAAGGAGAATTATAGATGCTTGTGTAAGTGTCTCTGGTAAGTAACCACGCTCTAAGGATTCTATGTACACTGATAAAAGTAGGGGGGTTAGTTTATTCTGAAATTTCTTAAAAAATTCTACCGGAAAGCCGTCAGGCCCCGGGGCTTTATTGCAGCGCATAGTTTTAATTGCCAGATTTATTTCATTAATGTCTAGGGGGGCGTCAAGAATTGTGGCATCTGCTGAATCAATTGTGGTGACATTTAAACTTTGTAGAAAAGAAATCATAGCCTGTGCGTCAGATGGAGCTTCAGATGTATAAAGAGTTGAATAAAAAGATTTGAAAATAGCATTAATTTCTTCAGGTTCAGATATCAAATTACCAACTGAATCCTGAATTTGTGGAATCGATCGACTCGCTACCTGACATCTTAATTGGTGTGCTAAGAGACGACTGGCTTTATCACCATGTTCATAATAGTTACTACGAGAATGCAATAAAAGCCGCTCTGCATCATTTGTCAAAATAAGATCCAATTCAGCCTGCAGGTCAAGACGTTGTTTAATGTGAACTTGTGAGGGAAAGCTGGCCAAATGTTGATCAATATTAAATATGTCAGAAGTAAGCTGATGTATTTTTGCTGTACGAAGTCTATTTAAGTGTGCCGAATAAGAAATAATCTGGCCACGAAGGTAAGATTTAAGCGTTTCCCACAATAGCGAGTAAGAGACCACACCATCTTGATTAATATCCATAAAATCATCAATAGAGGTTGAAATAAAATCAATAAAATTTTCATCAGACAAAAGGAGAGAGTTTAATCTCCATGGTGACGAATATCTAGGAATTGCAGAAAATTGCACATCAACAGTAAGTGGGGCATGATCAGAAATAACAATGGGGTGGTACTGAACAGATTTTACTTTAGGAATTAAGGAGCTGTCTATAAAAAAATAATCGATACGGGAATATGTTTGATGGACTTGTGAAAAAAAAGAAAATACTTTATTTTGAGGGTTGTAAAACCTCCAAGGGTCAACGTAACCGTTTCTATTCATAAACTCTATTATTGATCTGGAAATAGATGAAGGGGTCACTATTCGAGAGCTGGATCGATCTAAAACTGGGTCAATCACACAATTGAGATCACCAGCAAAGATAAGCAAATGAGTATTTAATGAAGGAAGGATTCCAAATAACTTATTAATAAAGCCCGGATCATCAAAATTGGGTGCGTATACATTAACAAGAAGCACAGGGGTTTGACATATTGTGCCCACCACAATCAAATATCTTCCATTTTTGTCAGCGATTATTTTAACTGCAGAAAACTGAACCCTTTTATTAATTAATATCGCAACACCTCTGGATTTTGAATTGAAATTAGAATGAAAAATTTCACCAATCCAGGGACACCTAAGCTTTGGATGATCTTGATTTCTCAAGTGAGTCTCCTGTAGGAAAACAACATCGCCATTTAGTCTTTTCAAATGTGAGAATATTTTTGACCTTTTGATGGGGTTACCCATCCCTTTGATATTCCAAGAAAGAAATCTAAAATCTGCCATTTACCTTACTTTACACTAAAATTGAGGAAAATGTGTAAATAAATGCACCTCCTGAGGAAAAAAAAAAAAAAAAAAAAAAAGGGGATAACTACAAAAAAAGAAACTACACACCAACAAGAACACCCCCCCTCCCCCCATAGCACATCCAATATCCACATCCCCAAATGATGCGGACTCGTGCGCTGACTCCAACTGGAGCCAAATTGTACAGTTACTGCTCACGATTAGGAACTATCAAACACGGTCTTAAGACCTGCAGAATATAACATGTCGAATTATTGATAACGAAAGCGAAAATGCACATAAATTCAATTATTGCAAAAGGAGTCCTGCTTTGACCATTACTATCACACATATTATGTAGCAACAGCGTATATACAGATATATATATTTTTTTTTAATATAATAATAGAAAAACGTGGAAAATTAACCAAATTTTGCTCCTTAATTCAGCAAATTTCGAATTTGCACATTTGTAAAACACTATAACAGTATCAGAAATTATGCAAACCAAACCTCATTTCAAATTATCAAGTCCGGTGCCTCATAAGGCATATCACTGAAATTAAAGCATTAGTTCACTCCGATGATAAAGTCAAACCTTGTCACTCATGAAGCAGTTCATCTGCTCTGTGGAGGCTTGATGGCATTGACATATTCTCTAGCCAATTCCGGCGAGCTAAACTGTTTCTCCACCCCGTTATAAGTGACGCGTAGTCTTGCTGGATGAAGAAATCCAAATTTCACTCCAGGAATAGAACGAAGTTGCTGGCGGACATCATTAAAGGCTGATCGGGCATGTGCTGTTTTGGCAGTGAGATCTGGAAAGATAGATATTCTCATGTCACCAACACTGACCTGTTTCATCTCACGTGCGCGCCTTAATACTTCAACACAGTCCGAATAATAATGCAGCCTTGCCACAATAGCTCGTGGTCGCTGCCCAGGTCTGGGTTTTGGCTGCAATGTGCGATGCGATCTGTCAATTAGAATATCCTTATCCATGTTGAGTGCGTCCTTAATCAGCTTGGAGACCGCCACACTAGTAGAAAGTTGGTCTTCCGGAACACCAATAATTCTTACGTTATTCCGACGAGATCTGGCTTCCAAATCTTCACACTTTTCTTCTAGCTTTACCACAGTAGCCGAAAGAGAGTCAACCTTCTCATGTAGCACAGTGATATCATCCGAACATGTGGAGAGAGAATGTTCAATATCCTTCACCGTACTTTTCAGTGTCGACATTTCAGTTTGGATCGATATCATCGTGTTAGAGAATTCCGCCTTCACGGCTTGAAGTTCACTTTTGATGGTCGATAAGTCATCGCCTAGCACGGACCGTAGTTCGGAGCGAAATATTTCTGCCAGATCTCGGCGTAGTGCTGAAATTATTTCAGTTTTAAGAGTCTGAATGTCGCCTGAAGCCGTATCGAGCTCAGTCCGTTGACCCCCCGCGGTTGTGTCACGTTCATCCGAGGATGCGTTAGCTGTTGCAGGCCGCTGTTGCGATGATTGCGCGTTAGCCCCTTTATTGCCTTTAGTTTTCATCTTCGTTGTACAGGGTTAGTTTAAAATGAATTCCGTTAGGCACAATTATCTGCAGGCACTTTTTGATAAGTAAAAATGTGCATTAATTCAGAAAAAAATGCAAATTCTGCAGGACCTCCTAGCGAACACGTCCTACTCCATAGCTCACCTAACCGGAAGTCTTCCCAAATGATGTTTAACAGAGCAAGGAAATTTTCACAGTATGTCTGATAATATTTTTTCTTCTGGAGAAAGTCTTATTTGTTTTATTTTGGTTATTTATTTGGTTATTATAAATCGTTCTTCATTTTTTAAACACCATTTTAAGGTCAAAATTATTAGCCCCTTTAAGCTATATTTTTTTTCGATAGTCTACAGAACAAACCATCGTTATACAAAAACTTGCCTAATTACCCTAACCTGCCTAGTTAACCTAATTAACCTAGTTAAGCCTTTAAATGTCACTTTAAGCTGTATAGAAGTGTCTTGAAAAATATCTAGTAAAATATTATGTACTGTCATCATGGCAAAGATAAAATAAATCAGTTATTAGAGATGAGTTATTAAAACTATTATGTTTAGAAATGTGTTGAAAAAAATCTTCTCTCCGTTAAACAGAAATTGGGAAATAAAATAAACAGGGGGTATAATTATTCAGGAGGGCTATTAATTCTGACTTCAACTGTATTTATATATATATATATATATATATATATATATATATATATATATATATATATATATATATATATATATATATATATATATATATATATATATATATATACTGTATGTACTGTATGTATGTATATATATATATATATATATTTTTTTTTCAACACATTAATTTGGGTGTACAATTTTTCTTAAGTTTTTTGTTAGATTACTTCCAGTTTTGTCTTTAGTACTGACTAATCTAATGTCCATGCACAAATCTAATATTATAAAGCATCCTATAGAAAATATTAATTTAAATGAGAGATCTGTGAAGGGTGTATTCACATATGCTGAGCACTGTATGCTTTAAAAACATTTCGATATGTGTAAATATTTTTATATTCAACATGTTATGTATAGATTATTTTAATTAAAATAAATACATATTTTCTATACATGTATATACAGTTGAAGTCAGAATTATTAGCCCCCCTTTGAATTTTTTTTCTTTTTTAAATATTTCCTAAATGATTTTTAACAGAGCAAGGAAATTTTCACAGTATGTCTGATAATATTTTTTCTTTTGGAGAAAGTCTTATTTGTTTTATTTCGGCTAGAATAAAAGCAGTTCTTCATTTTTTAAAAACCATTTTAGGGTAAAAATTATTACCCCCTTTAAGCTATTTTTTTTTCTCGATAGTCTACAGAACAAACCATCGTTATACAATAACTTGCCTAATTAACCTAACCTGCCTAGTCAACCTAACTAACTTAGTTAAGCCTTTAAATGTCACTGTAAGCTGTATAGAAGTGTAAGCTGAATATATCAGAATAATATATAGTAAAATATTATGTGCTGTCGTCATGGCAAAGATAAAATAAATCAGTTATTAGAAATGAGTTATTAAAACTATTATGTGTTGAAAAAATCTTCTCTCCATTAAACAGAAATTGGGGGGGGGGGGGGGGGGGATAAACAGTGGGCTAATAATTCTGACTTCAACTGTACATATATCCATGTATGTGTGTATTTCAATATACATAATATTATATGTATGTATATATATATATATATATATATATATATATACATATATATATATATATATATATATATATATATATATATATATATATATATACATATATATATATATATACATATATATATATATATATATATATATATATATATATATATATATATATATATATATACATATATATATATACATATATATATATATATATATATATATATATATATATACATATATATATATATATATATACATATACATATATATATATATATATATACATATATATATATATATATATATATATATATATATATATATATATATATATATATATATATATATATATATATATATATATATATATATATATATATATATATATATATATATATATATTTACATGATATACAAAAAATATTATGTAAATGTAAACTTTTATTTTGTATACACTTAATCAAGCACACAGAGCTTTAAATTCAGCCAGCCAGCCCCAGGGCTTCCGGTGAACTGTCTTTCCATTAAAATCGCCACATTTGAGATTTGTTTACTTTAAAAATAAGTGATCTTCACTGCCTGATAGATATACGATATAAAGTGGGTTTCCGACCAGACAAGAAGCACTGCATAAATTAATTATTTTCCCACCATGTCTTTTAAATATGACAGTTTATTTTACCCCAGTATTTTCAATGGAGTTTTTGCGCTTGCCTGCTCCCACTGATGGCGCTAAAGTTTACACGATCTATCATCTCGTTTTATGCTTGAACTATTAAATTAATGCTTAAGTCTATTTAAATGAATGTATTGTAATTACATTACAACCTCAATGCTGTAAAAAGAACCTTAGAAAATTGAAAATAGTCACATTAACCTTTAACCGGAAGCACTATTTTTCTTCAGTAAAGAAGGGTTTTTTAGCAGAAACTGTGGTCTTTTATGATTCATAAAGTAGAAGTCAGCAGTTACTGACATTTTGACAGTCAAAAAACTAATAAATAAATAAAATTACAGGCAAAATACAATTAATACTCGACCTGTTGCTCCTGACGATTAACATTACGTTTCTTCCACAGCCCTATTGTTTACTTTCATAACACCTCAGTGTGTTGTCAGGAGCAACAGGAATTATTTTTGTTGTACATATATGTGTTTATGACAGTCAAAGTGCCTTCAGCTATTAACTTATACATTTAATGAATTACCAAGGACCGCAATTTAGTCTAACTTAAAACTCAAAAACTCAAACTTCTAGTTACGTCATGGTGCCTGTGTCTGGTTTTGCTGCTGAGGCTGCCACAGCAAAAAAATCAGTGTACATTTAACTCAATTTGAGTTTAACTTAACACTCCTTGGGTGTACATAATCATTTTGGAGTTAAAATAACACTTTCTAAGGTGTGAAATTTGTTCATTATTCTCAGAGTTCATTTTAACACAGGGTTTATTCTTACATCCAACTGGAGTGTGTGTTACCCTTCAAAGTGTTAATATATTACCTTTTTCCCTATATTATCAATTGGTGTGTGTGACAGATAACAGTGATCAAATATGTTGAAAATTGTTCATTAATCTTTTCAGAAATAATTTCAATACATTCAACACTTTGTGTTTTAAAATGCAACAAGACATGTTTCAAGTTTAAGTAAAACATACTGGTTTGATCACTGTTTGTCTGAAAGAACTGGTTCAAGTAAAAAAAAACTGGACTTCCTATCACTAGTGAGAAAATACACTGCATACACTGCAATGCACTGAAAAAAAACCTCTTAAATATACACTCTTTCACATTTGTGGATTAAAATGTACTCCGGTTTTAACACTGAACAACACCAAAAAAATCACACCGTATATTTAACACTGGAATTTTTGCTGTGAGAGGGGTCTGGATGCAGACCCGGTGCAATGCAATCTGAGCTGCATGCAGTGATTTTTAATGCACTCACCTAACCCCACTTCTAACCCTACCCCTTAGGGACGTCGCTAGCTCCATTGAGTGCATTGTGTCTGACATTGCATCACTGAGAGATGCAATCTCAGCTTGCATCATAAAGGCTGCATCCAGATACTATTGGGGCTGGATGCTCACCTAAAAAACATTTGAAGACACATCTTTTTGGTCAAGCTTTTATTTAACAGTGGTGAGCTGGTTTTACATTGGTGTTTCTGTTCTTGGATCTTTAACCTGTTTTATTATGTTTTCTTTTATTGAAATGTTTACTTTTACCTGTTTTTCGGTTTTCTTTTATTGTAAAGCACTCTGTGTGATGTGGGTGCTATAAACCTTTACGTACTTACTTACGAAAAATATTTAATGTTTAACTTAAGATATAAATTCTTAAATGGCCTGAGGGTGAATAAATTACTGTCAAATTTAATTTTTGGGATGAAGTCTCCCTTTAACACACACACATTGGCACAGAGCTGTAAGTGTGGTCAGGTCACATTTAAACACCTCTCTGTCACCGCAGTGTATATCAGATTACACATCCTGATTAGCCGTTTAATCTCGTTAACCGCACCTCTATAATTGCTAATCTGGCTATAGACGTTTAAACACTTGGCAGCATGATTTTTCCTATGCCAGCCTTTAAAAATGGCACAAATTACTAAATATATTTATAAATAACGGCAAATACATTGTGTTAAAGGGATAGTTCACCAAATAATGAACATTTAATTACTATTTACTCACCCTCAAGTGGTTCCTTCCAAACTTGTATGTATTTCTGTTGAACACAAAAGGAGACAATTTGAAAAATGTAGAAACTGGTAATCGTTGACTTCCTTAATAAGAAAAAAAAAATACTATGGAAGTCAATGGTCACTACTTTCCAACATCTTTTTTTTATATTTTTTCATATTTTGTGTTAAATAGTAGGGGAAAAAAAACTCAAGGATAAATGAATGACGACATAATTTTCAGGTTTTGGGTGAACTATCCCTTTAATCCACAAACAGGATGATTGGAAAGTTTTGGTTTTGCTTTATATCAACAGCATTAATTTACGTAACATTTATAATAACATTTTGACAATTTGCTTTATATCAATAACATTATTTATAGACTGTAGGTTTGCCATATTTATAGTCTACTTTATAGTAGATCGTATAGTAGTCTACTTAATATTAGCATCTAATCTTCTATATTAATTTATAGACTTGATTTTGCCCTATTTATAGTCTATACTTTATAGCAGACTGTATAGTAGTCTACTTTATAGTAGCATCTAATCTTCTATATTAATTTATAGACTTGATTTTGCCCTATTTATAGTCTACTTTATAGTAGCATCTAATCTTCTATATTAATTTATAGACTTGATTTTGCCCTATTTATAGTCTACTTTATAGCAGACTGTATAGTAGTCTACTTTATAGTAGCATCTAATCTTCTATATTAATTTATAGACTGTATATTTTGCCCTATTTATAGTCTATACTTTATAGCAGACTGTATAGTAGTCTACTTTATAGTAGCATCTAATCTTCTATATTAATTTATAGACTTGATTTTGCCCAATTTATAGTCTATACTTTATAGCAGACTGTATAGTAGTCTAGTTTATAGTAGCATCTAATCTTCTATATTAATTTATAGACTGTATATTTTCCCCTATTTATAGTCTATACTTTATAGCAGACTGTATAGTAGTCTAGTTTATAGTAGCATTTAATCTTCTACTGTAGATTTTGCCCTGTTTATACTGTAGTCTACTTTATAGCAGACTGTATAGTAGTCTACTTTATAGTAGCATCTAATCTTCTATATTAATTTATAGACTGTATATTTTGCCCTATTTATAGTCTATACTTTATAGCAGACTGTATAGTAGTCCACTTTATAGTAGCATCTAATCTTCTATATTAATTTATAGACTGTATATTTTGCCCTATTTATAGTCTATACTTTATAGCAGACTGTATAGTAGTCTACTTTTTAGTAGCATCTAATCTTCTAATGTAAATTTTGCCCTGTTTATACTGTAGTCTACTTTATAGCAGACTGTATAGTAGTCTACTTTATAGTAGCATCTAATCTTCTATATTAATTTATAGACTTGATTTTGCCCTATTTATAGTCTATACTTTATAGCAGACTGTATAGTAGTCTAGTTTATAGTAGCATTTAATCTTCTACTGTAGATTGAAGTTGGTGAAGTTTTTTTTCCTCGCCGCAGTCGCCACTGGCTTGCATGGTTCGGGATCTGTAGAGCTGCGCATCGATGGATTTGCTATTCAGTGTTTGGACTCTCAGTAGTGATTATTAACCCACACTGAACTGAGCTAAACTGAACTGAACTTAATCTCTGAAAACTGAACTGACACTGTTTCAATTCACTATAATCTTCCATGTGAAGCTGCTTTGACACAATCTACATTGTATAAGCGCTATACAAATAAAGATGAATTGAATTGAATTCTACTGTAGATGTTGCCCTGTTTATACTGTAGTCAACTTTATAGCAGACTGTATAGTAGTCTACTTTATAGTAGCATCTAATCTTCTATATTAATTTATAGACTTGATTTTGCCCTATTTATAGTCTATACTTTATAGCAGACTGTATAGTAGTCTACTTTATAGTAGCATCTAATCTTCTAATGTAGATTTTGCCCTGTTTATATTGTAGTCTACTTTATAGCAGACTGTATAGTAGTCTACTTTATAGTAGCATCTAATCTTCTATATTAATTTATAGACTTGATTTTGCCCTATTTATAGTCTATACTTTATAGCAGACTGTATAGTAGTCTACTTTATAGTAGCATCTAATCTTCTATATTAATTTATAGACTGTGTATTTTGCCCTATTTATAGTCTACTTTATAGCAGACTGTATAGTAGTCTAGTTTATAGTAGCATTTAATCTTCTACTGTAGATTGAAGTTGGTGAAGTTTTTTTTCCTCGCCGCAGTCGCCACTGGCTTGCATGGTTCGGGATCTGTAGAGCTGCGCATCGATGGATTTGCTATTTAGTGTTTGGACTCTCAGTAGTGATTATTAACCCACACTGAACTGAGCTAAACTGAACTGAACTTAATCTCTGAAAACTGAACTGACACTGTTTCAATTCACTATAATCTTCCATGTGAAGCTGCTTTGACACAATCTACATTGTATAAGCGCTATACAAATAAAGATGAATTGAATTGAATTCTACTGTAGATGTTGCCCTGTTTATACTGTAGTCAACTTTATAGCAGACTGTATAGTAGTCTACTTTATAGTAGCATCTAATCTTCTATATTAATTTATAGACTTGATTTTGCCCTATTTATAGTCTATACTTTATAGCAGACTGTATAGTAGTCTACTTTATAGTAGCATCTAATCTTCTAATGTAGATTTTGCCCTGTTTATATTGTAGTCTACTTTATAGCAGACTGTATAGTAGTCTACTTTATAGTAGCATCTAATCTTCTAATGTAGATTTTGCCCTGTTTATATTGTAGTCTACTTTATAGCAGACCGTATAGTAGTCTACTTTATAGTAGCATCTAATCTTCTATATTAATTTATAGACTTGATTTTGCCCTATTTATAGTCTATACCTTAAAGCAGACTGTATAGTAGTCTAGTTTATAGTAGCATTTAATCTTCTACTGTAGATTTTGCCCTATTTCTAGTCTACTTTATAGCAGACTGTATAGTAGTCTACTTTATAGTAGCATCTAATCTTCTATTTTATTTAGACTGTAGAGTTGCCATATTTATAGTCTACTTTATAGTGGACAGTATAGTAGTCTACATTATAATAGCATCTAATCTTCTATTTTAATTTATAGACTTTAGATGTTGCCCTGTTTATAGTCTACTTTATAGTAACTGTATAAGAGTACTTTATAGTAACTGTATAGTAGTCTACTTTATAGTAGCATCTAATTTTCTATTTTGATTTGCAGACTGTAGATTTTGCCATATTTATAGTCTATTTTATAGTAACTGTATAGTAGTCTAATTTATAGTAGCATTTAATCTTCTATTTTGATTTACAGACTGTAGGTTTGCCATAGTTATAGTCTACTTTATAGTAGGCCTAACTGTTTAGTAGTCTACTTTATAGTAGCATCTAATCTTCTATTTGTATTAAAATATCTACAAAAACTGAACAAAAGATAAGCACAGCACGACTCCATTGTGTTTTCCAGACGTAATTTACATAATCAAATCAGATGTAAATACTTTTCCTCGATGGGATCAGTGTTTAAGACTAGTTACTGGCTCGTCCTGTTAACACGCTGAAAAATTTCCATAAGACAGGAGACACTGAACTGTTCCAGAACATTCCAGGCGTTTCTGGAATTATTTACATAATTAATATCTGCTGAAACGGTAAACTGTAGATTCGAGCTATTAAATGTGTTGCATCAAATACGTTTGACAGGGAAACACAAGCAACCAGTACCCGGAAACACACACACACATACACGCACAGAGAAAGATTCAAACTTACAGCAGGCTCTTTTTTTTTACAGCGTGAGGGAGTCCGAATCATCTGTGCGAGTCGATGCGTTTCGGTGAACTGATTCAAAGAAAACGGTCACTGATTCGATCAGTTTAATAAAGTGTTTCCCATCGTGGTTGCTGTTTTGTGCAAGAAAAATAAGAAAACGATACTTAATATATCCGGTTCTTCCTAAGGCTAAAGAAGTAGCTTTCAAAAATTTAAATGACATTTACCCATCTAATAATTTTTTACATGACAAATTTAACTGGGGAAACAATTCATGCAGCTTTTGTGAGAAAGATATTGAAACTGTAGAACATATCTCTTTTCACTGTCAAGTTATAAAAGATTTTTGGATGGAATTTCAAAACTGGCTGAATTCCAAACAGATACAAATATACTCTAACTGCGGTCTCAATCAAAATTGATATATTTTTGAAGGACAAAGATCCAGACTTTTTTGGTAAATAATCTAATTATTCTAGCTTAACACTGCATTCATAGATGCAAATTTGTAAAGGTGAAACCCTGCTTTAATAGATGGAGGAATGATATGAAGATATTCGTAAGGTCTTTTGCTATTTGTTGCTTTGTTACCAATACACTGCCAAAGCATTAATACACAATCATACGCTAATACTAATACAAAATACACCTTTTTGTCATTTTATCAGTCATAAACCATATTTTACAAGTTTTGCAATTAACCCACATTTTATTTTGATTTAAAATATGACTATGTGCACCTTTTTTATCTGTTAATATCTTGTAATTTATTGTTTTATATACAATATTGCCATCACAAAATAATGCCAGGATAAATACACAAACATTGCTAATAATGTAACACACACACACACACACACAAACACAAACATTTATTACAATATATATAACACTTTTTTCATACATATACTGGATAAATTGGCGGTTCATTCCGCTGTGGTGATCACTGATGAATAAAGGAACTAAGCCGAAGGAAAATGAATGAATGACTATATCACTTTTATTGATGCAACAACTATATTAAAAGAACTCTTTCATTTACAAAAGCTTCGAATGAATCATCTCAAAGAATCGGTTCGTAGGGACGACTCGCGAATCGAGCAGACGGCCAAAGGTTACACGCGCAGCGCTCCTCTCACCCGTGCCTGGATAAACCTCCGTTTCCCGCTGTTCACCGCCTCATTCGCGTGATATAACGCAAACGACAAGCGCTGGACTTTCTCGAGAGTGCGACCTGGCCGTGGTGTCGGATGTAGACTCTGCTCGGAGCCTACGGTCCCCCCCTTTTCTCCGCTCCACACACCGCTGGCCTTCTAGCATTTCTTCACAGCCGGGAAAGAGGCGCTGGTCGCGGGTATGGATGCCGTGTGGATGCTGCTTGCGCTGCTGGTGCTCCCGCTCCTATTATGGACCAGCAGCACTTTTGTTTTCTATTTTAAAAAGTGCTTTTATGTGGCGTACATGATGCTGCTGGCCGTCATCGCCATACCCATTTGCATTCTGAAAAGCGGCGGTAGAGACATTGAAAATATGAGGTGAGTTGTCAACAATGCGTGCACTGATTTATCTCGCACTCTGTGATGTGGTTTTATGCTATTATTATTTGTGGTTACATTAAAAAACTCAGGCATTTATATCATAACATGCATTTATCATGTGTATTTTTACAGTAAAACATGTTGCACGTGATGTACAACATGCATAATAACATATACGAATGCATGGAGGAAACTATGGCTTACATAATTAACGTCATGTTTTTGTAACGGAATGCATCGCATCTGTTTTCCCTGGACAGATGTTCGGATCACGGTTGTGAGTCTTTAGCCAGCTCGCTAAGTACGCGTGAACACATTTACAGTAGGCCTCTGGATCATGTATTTGACATGGACTCAGAGTGATTCATAAATAATCAAAATAATTATTATTTTAATCACATTAACAAGGCAGTTAGCACGCGCGCTTTTAGCAGTTGTGTGCATAAACACAGTGCTAGCTGCTAGCAAGATATGGCGACCAAAGCGTGTGTTTGTTTTCGGGTGATGTGCTGGAGGTGTGAAAGGGATGTGGGCTGCGAGTTACACATGCTCTGGTTTGTCAGATAGTTTTATTAATGAGGCCATGATGGATTGGTTTCATGGCTCAGCTGGTGCAGGGTTCATCCTGGTCGATGGTGCTTGATTAAAACCAACAGTCACACACGTTTCACACATTGGACATATGATCGATTGGATTTCGCATTCCAGGTCATCGGTTTAGAATCCGTGTTCGCGCTGAAAATCTTTTCGAAACGTTCTGTTACTGTTTAGAATGCCACTGACGTGGTAACAGACGTTCTAGAACATTAAGGTCTTCCAACTTCAAAGTGTGGATTCCAATAACCGCCAGTTAACAGGGCTGTCAGTACATTGTGATGAGGTAAAGTTAGTTTGTGGTGTTTTGAGAAAAGTGGAAGACTGTTATTGAGGTAAAGTTGGTTTTATATTCATACATTCACTTTCTTCTTAATAATATAATTTCAGAAAAGTATTCTTTGCAAATTCTAAATCGTTAAATCCAGTGGTGTAAAGTAACAAATTACAAATACTCAAATTACTCTAATTGAGTAGTTTTTCTCAGGAATTGTAAGTAGTTTTAAAAATGTGTACTTTTACTTTCCCTTGAGTACATTTTTAGTGTCATATTGGTACTTTTACTCCACTATTTTCCTTCAACCTGCAGTCACTACCTTATTTTTTCTTGTCTATGGAGAATTTGGCTCAGTGGAAAAATCAGTCCTGTGATTCCTGTCCAATTAAATCACACATAGATAGTAAATCACATCATACTGAACATTTCCAAGACATGGGCACTTTATAATCGCAGCAAACCGTTTGAAAGCATTAAAAGTGTCCAAGAAGATGTCCAAAATCTACACGCAAAGACAGAGAGACTGTTTAGACACAACGTCATAAGACATTAATATTAGGTTAGATTTAGGTCGCCAGCGTCTAAGGACAATGTTATTTTGACGTCCAATAACGACGTGAAATTACGTTGATATTTTGTTTATTTTAGGTTGTGTTGGCAAGTGCCCAAAATCCAACGTCAAGCCAACATCTACACTAACATCATATTGATGTCAAACACTGACATTTATTCGTCAGGTATGGCAACCAAATTCCAACGTTTGATAGACGTTATATTGGTAATGTCCACACAACGTAAAGCCGTAACGTCATTAGACTTTGATATTTTGTTGTTTTTAGATTACGTTGGAAAGTAACCAAAATGTAAAATCAGTTCGACGTTGGACATTGACGTTGGGCTCTGAAAAAATGTAATATCCCTTAATGTTGAGGTACAACGTCATTCTGATGTCATGTTGACATCCTGTGCCTGCTGGGATGAAATCGCCAAATAGTCTTAAACAATAACTAAATGCACTACAGAATGTTTCGTTTACACACACATGCACAAATTGCATATAAACGCATCAGCATTTCACAGCTTAATGCTTACTACTTACAACTTTTGAGTACTTTTAAAAGGGTTACTTTTTACTCATGCTTTGAGTACGATTTACAACAAATACTTTTACTCTCAGGGTTCAACGCTAAGGATTTTTTCTACTGGTCCGATCGGGCCAGTGGTTCAGATTTTTATTTGCCTTGCCAAAATATTCACTGGCCCCACCAAAAAAAAAAAAAAGAAGAAGAAAAAAAGAGAGAAGTAAATAGCTATTTTTTTAGCCACATATTTTAAATAATGTGTCAAAAATAATATCTGTGAATCTAGAATTTCAATACTTTAAAAAAAATGTTAATAAATGTATAATGAGCAAAATTCAAAGTGTTATGCAAACAAAAAAGCAGTATGGAAAATGTGCAGGTTTTTTATTGCAGTTCGAAATTATTTAAAATAAGGTGGTTGACTTGTCAAACTGATGGCAAATTGTGCAAAACATCCCTTTTTTTGTCGTGTTGTTCCCATGTAAATGTCTGCTTCCAAGACCTTAGAAACAGACATTTTCTTTTAGCCTTATAATTTGCTGTTGCCGCCATGTTGCCGTTTTATTGCTGTACTGGTTGTTACCAGGTTACGGAAAAAAATAGCATGCTAAAAACATCAAATCAGATAAGAGGAACCGAAAAGCAATATGGTGTTTACGATATCACAGAGAAGATAGCATTTAAAGACTTAAAAGCACAAACTTACAATGCACGCAATTGACAAATAGTTGCAGACAAATGAAACTTTAGTGACAAGGCAGCACTGTCCCAATCGGGCCAGTAGTGATTTTGTCTACTGTCCCAAGCGTCTGTCATGCTGGCCCTGGGCCATCGGGCAGTCCTTATTGTTGAACCCTGACTCTACTTTAGAGCTGCACAATTAATCGTAAAAAGATCGCGATCTCGATTCAACCCCCTAGACGATCTTAATCCAGCATTTATGCGATTCTGCCAATCATATTTTCAAGTTCAGGAGAGAAGCAAAGGCGGCCGCACAAGTCTTCACGTTGTTTTACATACAATGTTCAGCAACGTGGACACCTCCAACTGGTGTTAAAAGACTCACATTCTGTATTTATAAGGTATAAATCACCCACAAATATCATTTCTGTTTTCATGTAATGATGTATTCACGGCCGCGAAAACACACATGACGTGAGCTGACTGTGTCGTGAGCTGTTACCACAGAGAGGGCGGTCGCGCGGCTGTGAATGATACCTACTTTAGTGAACAGAACTTGCATAGGCTGTGAATAACGGGTAATAAAGTTGTAAATAACATTCAGTTTGTGGCACAGAGCGATCGTTTGGGAGCCGCGCGAGAAGTATGAACCGCACTTAGCAGCGAAAATGAAACCGAAAGCGCGCGCACGTTATTTAAATAATCATATCGCATTTTAGAGTTATGATTACGACAAGCATTTAATATGTTTTTCTTTCATAGCGAACACAGAGTGCTGTGCATAAGAATAAATGTTTAACAGTGTCAGTATAACTACTCTAGCCTATATAATGGTGAATATAATGCAAGAGGAAATCTGATAATGACAAATGTCTGATTTTACCAGTAGAAAAAAATGGTATAATAATGTTGTCAATGACAGATTGCAAGCATATGTCTCAAACACAATAATTCAACATCAGAATTATGAATAGTTGTATTCTGAAAAAACAATAATTATAGCCGACTCATATTAACCTTTATTTTACATCTACAGAATCGTGAGAAAATCGTGATCTTTATTTTAAGCAGAAAATCGCAATTCTCATTTAGCCAGAATCGTGCAGCTCTACTCTACTTGCACTTCATTTTTGGCCAAGTAATGGTACTTTTACTTGAGTATGATTTTCAGTACTCTTTACACCACTGGTTAAATCATATTAGCAGCCAACGACTATCAAAGTACAACATTGTTCACAGTCAATTAAACAGTGCTAATGTTGTTTTGAAGTCATGCTTGCATGTGATTTCAGATCGAATATTCAAAGTACCATGGTAAACAATATAGGTAGCATTTCACAAGCTGTCACTGAACGAACATGCGAATATAAAATTGACTTTATCTCAATAAGAGTTTCTGTCATCAGTTTAGAAAAATGGCAATTCTGAACTTCTCTTAACAAATTAGAAAAGGAAAAAAGACAGGTAAAGCCAGAAGTCAGGTTAAGTCTCAACTATTGTATTATACATCAACATTTTCCTTTTAATATTGGATTCTGTGCTTTTTAGTAAAGATTTTCTGCATTGTAAAACTTATAGGACCCTAGTTTGAGAATGGCAAGAAATGTTACGACAGATTTTCACATTCAGTGAACATTTGACCAGTTTATTAAAGGGTTAGTTCACCAAAATATGCTAATGGGCTATATGCACAGCTAGTGTTTTTCAGCCAATGGTAAACTTCCAGTGAAAGCTTAATGTTACTATTTTTAATTTCATAAGGTTCCTTTTACAGCATTGATCTTGTAATGTAATTAAAATACATTCAGTTAAATAAACGTAAGCATTCATTTAGTTGTTCAAGCATAAAACACGATGATAGACCGTGTAACTGCTAGTGCCATCAGGGATCAGCAGGCGAGTGCAGAAAATACTGGGCTAAAATAAACTGTCATATTTTAAAGACATGGCGAGGGAAAATGGAATTTAATGCAGTGCTTCTTGTCTGATCTGAGACCCACTTTATATCGCATATCTATCAGGCAGTGAAGATCACTGATTTTTGAAGAAATCAGACCCCTAAACATGGCGATTTTATAATAGAAAGACAGTTCACCGGAAGCGCTGAGGCTGGCTGGCTGAAATTAAAATCAGTGTGCATATACCTCATTCTGTTATTACTTACCCTTATATCCAATCCTCAGACCTTTGTGTATCTTTTGAACACAAATTAAGATATTTTAGAGGAAATCCGAGAACTCTCTCATCCTCCATAGACAGCAATGGCCCCGAGATTGTCCATAAATGGAACCAAAACATTGTCAAAACAATCCATGTGACTTTATTCTTTATACTGTAATATGAAGCTCCAAGAACATTTTTGTGTGGCCAAAAACTAGAAACTACTTTGTTTGCCAAATGTATTCTGCATCAGATTAAGGCAGGGATGTCCACGCTCGGTCCTGGAGGGCCGGTGTCCTGGAGAGTTTATCTCCAACTTGCTTCAACACAGCTGCCAGGACGTTTCTAGTATATCTAGTAAGTGCTTGATTAGCTGTTCAGGTGTGTTTGATTAGAGTTGGAGCTAAACTCTCCTGGACACCGGCCCTCCAGGACCGAGTTTGGACACCCCTGGATTAAGGTGTGCATTCTGAATGAATGGTAATACATTGTACTGTCTACAGTATAGTAAACATGCATTAGTCTATAATAACATGACGTGGAAGAGAAGATATAGACAAGCAAATTCATATTACAGTTTGTTTGTTTTTTACCTCACAAACGTATTCTTGGTTTACAGTTTTTTACTGAAGTCACATGGGATATTTTGGCAATGCTTTTGGTTCCTTTTCTGGACTTCATTGCTGTCTATGGAGGATGAGAAAGAGCTGTCAGATTACTTCACAAATATCTTAATTTGTGTTAAAAAAGAACTAAGGCAGTGGTCTCAAACTCAATTGCTGGAGGGGCACAGCTCTGCAGAATTAAGCTCCAAACACCTTCAGCTTACACCTGCAACTAGTCTTGAACACCTTTATAAGTTGTATCAGCTGTGTTTGATTAGGGTTGGAGCGAAACTGTGCAAAGCTGTGGCCCTCCAGGAGTTTGAGACTCATGAACTAAGGTCTCAGGGGATTGGTCAGAAAAAATGGTACATAATTGGACATAATTAAAATTCTTTTTAAAAGTCATCCCACCACAAAAAGTCCAAACAAAGAGATGATGAAAATTATAGCATAATTTGCTCGCCCATCAGTTTCAATCTTCTTTTCTTTAAGTCATTTTTTCTACTATATCAGTCAGGGGGTCCCATCAACAGTCTGCTCAACAACTTTGTTTCTTTTGGGGTTAAATGGTTCCAAAAAGGATTCATTGTGGGGCAAAAAAAGAAACCCAAATGGCCCGTTTCCACTGAGTGGTACAGTACGGTACAGTATGGGTCACCTTTATTAGGCTTGCATTTCCACTGCTAAAAGGGTACCAATAATACCCTGGAAAGTAATTCTGTCATTCCAGAGTTCATAATAGTCCAAAAGACAATGATAATAGTTAAACATGGAAGTTTGTTCATGTTTTAGGTTGCTGAAGCAATCATTTGCTCTTCTTTTTTTTCTGGCTTCTCCTTTGTTTTTTCGTGCTTCTCTTGTGTTTGTCTGTTTCTGAAAGTATCCGATGTCAGAAACACTTCAATAATCACACGCACATTGTTATCATTTGCTCAAGAAGTTCGTTTTTTCAAATATAGACGCACGGTGAGCTCTCTGGAGAAAGTGAAACCGCTCGCACTTTTAGACGCGCTCGTAAAACAACAACAGGACACAGCAAATTTTGTTCTTCTTGGCTTTGTGGCTGTTCATCAAGATGATGACAAGGTTTGTTTGAGCTCAGGTAGACCATGGCTTGTTATTAAATGTTTATATTATTACGGTGTAATGTCTCGGCTGTATTTTTAAAAATGGCGGTACCTTTGTTTTTATTCTCCTGCTTGTCCCCAAACGAGCGCGTCTAGCTCTGCCATTTGGTACCGTTTTGTCGTGCCAGGTACACTTTACAAAGGCTACCCAAAAAGTGGTATGGTACGGTTTGCTTTTTGGTACCCTTTAGTGGTGTAACGGATCACAAATCTGTTCGGATCACACTACGTTTTTTTAGTCACGGATCAGACCAATTTTCGGATCAGCAGAAAAGTGAGGAGACAATTTGCTTTCCATTTATATAAAAATATTATTGCAAAAAAACATTGCTTTTAACAAACAGAACTTAGAACCTGTCATTTTAATTTAAAAAAATCAAGAAAGAACCAGCTGAAAAAAGAAAAGTATTTAATATGAAATATGATCTTTGCTACTGTTGCTGATAATGCTAAATATAGAAATCTTACATCTTGTACAACAGATCATATTTATCTTCAATTAATGATTCAACAATTCACACATAAAACTTCATGTTTTATTATTCTGCAGGTGTATTATTTTTGAAAACCTATTCAGTCACATAATTTTGATGGTTGTTTGTTGCCATCTGTTGGTAACACAATGTAATTGCTTTTACCAGCGTCAAAAATTCACCAGCGTCATGTTTCATTAAGCGGTAATTTTGGTTGGGGTTGTTGGGGCGGTGGATGGCGGAGGACTGTTGCAGATGGAAGTGAGCGGGGTGGAGGTGTCGTGGACGAAAGTGAAGAGGGTTGGGGAGTCGCGGAGGAAAGTGAAAGTAAACAGCGGACGGGTAGGAGAGCGGTTGAGGAGGGGGAACTGTAAAATGAGGTGCCGGATCAGATTTCAGAGGTGCCAGATCCGGAGTGTCCCACCACAAATTTTCCTGTCATCATTATATCTTACAGGGAAGCCAAAATGCTTTTATGCACGCGATTTGAATGGCGCGGGAGACAATCTCTCTGCAGTGGTTATAAATGTTGGATTAACCGATAAGTTCAAAAAAATAATTATTAATCCGTGGGTCACGTGCGTTCCGAACCGTGAGTTGTGATCCGTATGGATCACGGATCAACAGTGATCCGTTTTACCCCTAGTACCCTTTGACAGTGGAAACGCCCATAAAAGCATACCGAACCATACCGTACCACAAAACATGATGACAG
This sequence comes from Danio kyathit, assembly GCA_903798195.1. Taxonomy (NCBI): domain Eukaryota; kingdom Metazoa; phylum Chordata; class Actinopteri; order Cypriniformes; family Danionidae; genus Danio; species Danio kyathit. The sequence continues at coordinate 12,441,176 of LR812539.1, forward strand.
AATTTTCAGTTTTGGGAGAACTGTCCTTTTTAATTTTAATCTAAAACAATCTTTTAAATAGCACATTTAGCTCTTATATGAAATATTTCACCAGTGGGTTTTTCTGACTTCTTTTGCTGTATTAGTAAGGATTTTGTAGCAGTTTGGCTTTAAATCAACTTGCACAAGTGCGATTTATTTATTTTTTTAAGTTAAGGGTAATGGTTTCTGCTTGCTTGTTAAATAGCTAAATGCTAATGCTAAGTTTTTGACACAGTTAAGGTCTGGTCAAGTTTGTGATGTACACATATTAGTAGGGCGGTGCGATAAATTGAATCACAATTTGAAACATTGCGATTAGCTAATCGCAAGAGGCTATATATATAAATATATATATATATAGAGCATATATATATATATATATAATTTCCCACACCCAGAGCAAATGTGTGACAGTCTTACTAGCCAATTGAGTGAGCACACTTTCGTTCTGCCCAATCAGAATTGCGCAACCGAACTGTGCGGAATGCCTAAAATAAAAACAAACATACAGGACATCACGGACAAGTGGGATGATGGCGTCTGCCACTTCAGAAGTATTAACAGATAAATTCATATCAAAGAAAATCAGCATGTCGGTAATATGGCAGTATTTAGGTTTCAACGTTACAGACACCTAACAAAAACAGGTAATTTGTAAGAGCTGTCGCAAAGTTGTTGTCACAGCACGAAGAAATGCTACAACCAGCACCTAAAAAAGCACCACAGGTGGCTATATGAGGAGTCTCTTGCTAAAAAGTCAACTAAAGGTATTGCCAGTGATACTCAATATAGTAGCTAGCAACAGCAAAGTACAATTTCAGAGTTGTTTGCAGCTGTTACTCCATATGAAAAAACATCACACAGGAGATAACTAACGCGATAACTCACTATTGTTTGCTCTAGAGAAAGATTAGCGTTAGTTTCTGAATATTTATTAAAAAATTAGAATAAAAGTTGGAGTTAGTTAATATCTTTTCAGTTCCTTTTTTAACTACAGTAACACTCACTCAACTTTTAGCAGCAAGAAGCTACGATACAGAATATTGAGCTGAAGCTTGACTACAAAATAAATCGTAAATCAAATCGAAATCGCAATATCTTTAAAACAAATCGCAATTAGATAATTTCCCCAAATCGCACAGCCCTACATATTCGTGTGTGTACATTGTGTTGTGCGCCACCAGTTATGAAAAGCAGCAGTGTTGTGGTCTTCACTAACAGTGTGCATGTGATATGAAAATTGAAGAGCTGATGTCTGAATGCACATGCACAAAAGTGCCCGTCAGAGCCTGTCCCGATGTTCATCTGCTTTTAGACAACTTTGAAAGAGGCTGTTTGTTATGCTCACCAAAAAAATAGACAAATTTTACCCTTAACTTGATTTATTCATAGGGTACAATGAACACACTGGACACCACAGAATAATAAACACTCATTTGTTGCATCTAATAAGACCTTCATCCCTCCCATGTTGAATTTTTCTGATATGTTAGCAGGCTGTGGGATGTTAAAATATTATATAATATGCAATATAAATGCTAGATAATGCAATATATAGTAATTAATATAATACTTTGAAAAAAGTAGTAGCAAGACTAACGCCTACTTTGCTTTGTTTTAGAGATGACCAAAGACATGTAACTACTCAGCCTGATGTGCTGATGTTTTTCAGAGGCTCACAAAGAAACTTTTGCATTAAATTACCCATTTATTATGTTGACTTGAGAAAACCTATCTCCTCCTACACTGTAAAAAATAAAAAGTTGAGTTAACTTAAAATTTTAAAACAACCAGCTGCAAAGAAATTTTGAGTTTAATAAGCTTCAGTGGTTGAAATTAATTTTTTAAGTTGACCGAAAAGGCTGGTTTAAGTCAAGTATACTTTACGGAATAATTTGGCACAACTTCAAACACTCAAGCTTAATAAACTCAAAAAATTTTTGCAGCCGGTTGCTTTAAAATTTTAAGTTAACTCAACTTTTTATTTTTTTAAGATATAGAGAAATAAAAATTTAAAGTCTCCTCAACTGAATATTTTACTTTCATTGAACAAACAGTTCCAAACCTGCAGTTAAATCATTTTTATGAGTAAATTCAACTCTGAGCTCAAAAATATGTCCACCTAACTTACAATTTTAAACTGAGTTAACAATTTGTAAGTTGGATTTTTTTAAGGCCCAAATTTGGTCAAAAGGTGCCTTCTGCATTCAAGATTGTTGCTATATCTTCTCATGCCAATCAGACTTATTGTTTTTGAATAAAAAAAAATAAAAATATAACATTTTAATAATCCGGGCATATAAAAAAAATTCTACAAGCCCCATATTTGGCCAAAAGCTGTGTTCTGCATTAGATTTTGTTGCTATATCTTTTCAGGTTTATCAGACTTGTAGTTTTCCAATACATAATTTTTAAGTATAATTTTTTTCAAAATATGGCAAACCTGACTTAAAGGGTTATGAACCACCAAAACACATTTTTTGAGCTGTTGACAGTCATATATGTGTCCCACGCTGCTATAAACACTATTAGGACACATATATTGCACTAAAAAGTGAGAATTGGTTGTTTTTGCGTTATTTTGAGCAAATTTGTTCTTCTGGTTTGAAACGAATTTTTGCAGCTGCGTCAAGGCCATGAGATACTTGCGTGCAAATCCAGTGTGGAGAGTGGCTGTCTGTACCTGCGAGTACATCGTGATGTCTCTTAGTGTGCGGCATTAATTCATGAGAAAAACTTGGTTCAAACCAATCAGCGCGCTCTGTTTAGCTGTTACAGTTTTCAGACGACAGAGAGACGCCACGTTGTGTTGCTAAAACAAGTGAAAGAACAAGAATTTGGAGACATAGGTCGTCAGTGTTGCATTTATTAGTGTGCTTCGTTTATTATTGTGCTGCAACAAAGGTTTTGTTTGCATTTTCCCGCTATGAGAGCACAGCTGGACTCGCGTGTGGATTACAGTGCACGCGACAGAAATGCATTAGTAAGGAACATTTTTACCCGAGAGCTTTTCGCATCTGGAAATGGTGAAATCCAGATTTGCCACTCGTTTCCTTTTAAAAAAAGACACAGCTCCAGTGTGATTGTCCTGTCGCTACAGATTTGGTAAGTGTGTGTGAGAGCAGTGCCCTTTGTTTGACCCAGATGGCAAAGTTACTTCATATCATCAACAGTGCTCTTTCAGTTTTTAAAGACTTACCTCAGTCAATATGATTTACTTACTAAGTTTACAGTGTTAATATCACTACAATATTATAGTACAATATTATAGACTGAAAGATCCACTGTAAATGCTGCTCTCCGAATGTAAACATGTAAACACAAACTGTTACCGTCGTGTAGGATTTTCGCCGCATTTTGTGACAGGATAGTCTAGACACACACGGCTTTCTGACGCTACCTACCGAGTGCATAAGTTACAGAGAAATGCGGAGGATTTTTTTCTCCCATTTGCCATGCGGTATCAAACATACCATTAAAACTCCACTCTCCAGCAGTTCCTCTTAACTGGATGCTCAGCCAAAAAAACGCAAAAGGTGCAAATATATATTCGACAAAGGCGGCAACACCAAAGCTCCAAAACGCAAATTTATTAAATTAAAAAGACTGTCTGATGAAGAGCCTTGTGGCTCGAAACATAACACGCTTTGTGTAAGCCTTTTTAATTTAATAAATTTGCGTTTTTGGAGCTTTGCTGTTGCCGCCTTTGTCGAATATATAAAATATGGCAAGCCATTTTTACTTGATGTCCAAGTCCAGTTTCTGACTGTCATAGAGACATTGGGGTTGATTTATATCACTCATATTGGCAAGAAGCTTTGATGTATCATCACTAAGCTGTCAATTGTCCCCATAGCAATAAAACAGGCTAACCTAGTAACCAATTAAATACAGCAATATCTCTAGATCAGAACATCGTAGGCACCTGGGTATTGGTTCGTTTGGCTCATGTTAGCAAATGGAACTTCATGTGTACTATGCATGGTAACAATGATAAGCCAAGTGCTAATAATGATTAGCTACATGCTATTAATGATTATCTAAGTGCAATAACATATGCTAGAAATGCCTAAGTATTAGCATTTGATTAAACATGAACACGAGCGTTGCCATTTAGCAACTGCTTAGCAACCACCTAGCAATGCCATAAACATTTTGGCAACTGTGCTTCCTGCCAACTGCCATTCCCAGTCCTAGCGCAGTCACGTTGGCTTTCTCAAGCCAACATCAAAGTTCGTCAATGAACTTTAGGTTCTAGTTGTGGACTATTGTGATAAATATATTGCAATAAGCACAATTGCAAAATATTTTCGATTATTTTGATGTATTGCGCAGCCCTACTGTATGTTTAGTGATTGACGTTATCAGTGCTGTTTGTAGTATTATTGTATTGTTTTGTGATATGCTGGTCATTAATGTCTTTATGTATATCATCAATTGATTATCGTGCCAAATATGAAGATTTGTTAGTATATAAACTATTAGGGATGCACCGAAAAGAAGATTCTCTCCCGAAACTGTAATTGTTGTATGCATTTGGCAGGAAACCAAACAATATACAGTATTTTTGTAAGAAATTTTTTAAATGTAACTCAATAAATATAATTATAGTGATATTTCAAAAAACATAAAAATAATTGTGAATGTCATTTTGAGAAGTCATTTTAGTGATTAAAGTTATCAGCGCTGTCTGTATAAATAAAAGTTCTGGGCCAAAACACCAAGTTGTGGATGCACTTGGCGAAAACCCGAAACAGAGAATGATTTTATTATTTTACTAAATAATATAATTTTGTAAGATTTTTACTCAGTAACTTATAAATTATACTGATTAAAAAATACAATATTATTGACCGCAAATGAGTTCAGAGTAGTCATTTTAGCAGCATTGCCATGACAGCGCGGTAATGCTATTGCAAGCAGCAGGAACAAGTACACTACCTGACAAAAGTCTTGTCGTCGATCCCAGTTGTAAGAGCAACAAATAATAACTTGACTTCTAGTTGATCATTTGGAAAAGTGGCAGAAGGTCGATTTTTCTGATGAATCGTCTGTTGAACTGCATCCCAATCATCACAAATACTGGAGAAGACCTACTGGAACCTGCATGGACCCAAAATTCTCACAGAAATAAGTCAAATTTGGTGAAGGAAAAATCATGTTTTGGGGTTACATTGAGTATGGGGGCGTCCGAGAGATCTGCAGAGTGGATGGCAACATCAACAGCCTGAGGGATTAAGACATTTGTGCTGCCCATTACATTACAAACCACAGGAGAGGGCAAATTCTTCAACAGGATAGTGCTCATACTTCAGCCTCCACATCAAAGTTCCTGAAAGCAAAGAAGGTCAAGGTGCTCCAGGATTGGCCAGCCCAGTCACCAGGCATGAACATTATTGAGCATGTCAGGGGTAAGATGGAGGAGGCACTGAAGATGAATCCGAAGAATCTTGATGAACTCTGGGAGTCCTGCGAGAACGCTTTCTTTGCCATTCCAGATGACTTTATTAATAAGTGATTTGAGTCATTGCAGAGATGTATGGATGCAGTCCTCCAAGCTCATGGGAGTCATACACAATATTCATTCTTTTTCCACTGCAGCATGACTTTAAATTCTATACTGTACATTTATTTCTGTTAAGTGACAAGACTTTTGTCTAAGCAAAGTCAGACCTTACTGTCCTAATGAAATAATTAAAAATCAAGGCATGATCATATTTTATTTTGGTAAAATAAGCGTAATCTAGGGGCCTTTACCTTTCATATAAGCCACTTCTGATACTAAATTTTAAAATTTTAAATAAGTAGTTTGAACAAGCATAAAAAGTCTTGTGTATATCACAATATGCACACTTGCAATATTTCGATAACTTCATTATATTGCGCCGCCCTACTGTCTGTTTAGCATTTGACATTATCAGTTCTGTCTGTAGTTCACAGGTAAAGCTGATCAGGTGAGCAGGTCTGTTCAGGACAGTGTTTGAACGTGGGAGTGCGACGTTACCCGGTAATTACACTGGATCTCCTGTATCAGGACTGGTGTAGACTTACCACTGCTCAACTATCAAATGTTGACGAGTGTTCGAATACTGTACATGCTAAAATCTGATCGTGCCAATTATGTGGAAACTCATTTCAGCGTAAAGGCTGTTTTAACAGGATGACCTAACACCCGTATTAACCAACAAGAGAGCACATGACGTGGAGGGGCAATGGGTGGTGTCCTGTTGCATCAGTGCCGTTCTTCTCTTTTTAAGGTTATCTGCTCTGGCATTCGCTTTCTTTTAGTCTCTTTATCAGTGTGATAGGAAGGAGTGATTGAGCCACATGCTAAGGTGATGCAGGGATGCCAGGCTTATTGGGTTAAAAGAGAGAGATGACAAGGCGTATAGAGATAGAGGTAGTGGAGGACAGATTTTATCAAGCTGAGTTAAGGAGTTGAGCCAAAATGAAAAGGATGTCATTAGCTGTGAGTCCATCCGTCCATTTTAAGACATCATTGCTGCTCTTTTTTTTGTCTTCTAAAATAAACACACCAATAAACAACACTTTTGCTGACTTTTTGTATGTTCTGGTCTGTTGTTACTGACGATATACAGTTATATTATTAGCCCTTCTGTGAATTTTTTTTCTTTTTCAAATATTTCCCAAATGATGTTTAACAGAGCAAGGATTTTTTTTACAGTATTTCCTATAATGTTTTTTCTTCTGGAGAAAGTCTTATTTGTTTTATTTAGTCTAGAATAAAAGCAGTTTTTATTTTTTTAAAAACCAATTTAAGGTCGGTATTATTAGCCCCTTAAGTAACATTTGTTTTTGACTTGAACTGTATACTTGCAAAATAAAAAAAGTTTTGCAAGCAAAAAAATAAAGTATTGAGCAAAAAATAAATAAATAATGGCAAATCTCCAAAAATCGCAAAGCAAAAATTAATTTTTGAGAAATAAAAATTAATTTTGCTAAATAAAATAAAGAACTGCAAAGAGAAAATGTAGTTTTAAGAAATAAAAATGAAATTTGCAAACAAAAAAAACTGAAAAAAAAAAAAAAAAAAAAATATATATATATATATATATATATATATATATATATATATATATATATTTGCAGTAAAAAAGCTATAAAACTTTGAAAGGAGAAGAAGCAGAAGTATGGCTGAGCAGAGGCACACGAGAGAAGTTCAGTTATGTCTAATTGATAGTTAGTTGATAGTAGCCCCCTTGTGAAATCAGGGCCACAAAGTGAAATGCGCAGAAATGTGAAGTACAAAGTGAAAACAGCATCGCAAACTCACGGTTGACTAAAAAGCAAATCAAAACAAGCATTGCAATTGTTTTGTAAAGGCAATACTATAAAAAATGTTTTCAAATATACAGTTTTTTTATTGCAAATATTTTAGTTTATTTTTTGCTAATTTTTTGTGACTTTTTTTGTATGCAAGTTTCATTTTTATTTCTCAAAACTAAATTTTATCTTTGCGTTTCTTTATTTTTGTTAGCAAAATAAAAATTTTTTTCTCAAAAATAAATTTTTGCTTTGCGATTTTTGGAGATTTGCATTAGTTTATTTATTTTTTGCTCAATACTTTATTTTTGTTTGCAAAACTTTCTTTTATTTTGCAAGTATATATGGCCCTAGATTGACTCCATACAATATACAATGACTTGCCTAATTACCCAAACTTGCCTAATTAACCTAGTCAAGCCTTTAAATGTCACATTAAGCTGAATATTAGTATCTTGAAAAATATCTAGTAAAATATTATGTACTGTCTTCATGGCAAAGATACAATAAATTAGTTATTAAAACTATTATGTTTAGAAATGTGTTGGAAAATCCATCAAACAAAAATTGGGCAAAAATATACAGGAGGGCTAATAATTCTGACTTCAACTGTATATCGCATGGACAAAATAAAGTTTATAGTTTCATATTACACTCTAAATATTGCATAATAGGTGGTTTATGGTAATGCTTTTTCATCATTTTTAGGAGCACAATCTTACTCTCTACTAGAAGGTTGCAAGCTTGAAAGTAAACCCAATTTACATTTTAGCATTTACATTGAGCGATATTTAATTTGTTTTTAAATTTTACATCTACAGGGTGTCCGCCGGGTCTTAAAGTATTAAAAGTTGATAAATCAATATAGAGAAATTTAAGGCCCTTAAAATGTATTAAAGTCTTAAATGCTATTTTGCAAGGTATTACATTTTATATCCTTTTTGAATATGCAATGTTGCATGCTAAAGTTTGCCTGAATTAAATCTGCGAACATCAGGATGCTGTGTAGTTTATGAACTCAATAAAATCCTGCTAGATTTGACATCATGCTGCTTTGTTTACTGCAGTAACCAAGGCAACACCATTATTTCTGCAGCTCTATAGGCGCCAGTCTGCTGAATTAGCTAGATTTAATAGACTTTTATTCAGTATATGAATAATATTTTAGTTTTGGCTTAATTTATTACATTAACATTTAGTAAATATACTGTAAGTTAAAATCTCGCCAGTGTTTCCAGTTGAAACCTAAAGTGGTTATAACATGGCCCTCAGACTCAATTCCTGGAGGGCCGCAGCTCTGCATAGTTTTGCTCCAACCCTAATCAAACACAGCTGATCCAATTAATCAAGTTGTTCAAAAGAGTCTCGAACACCTTTATTAGTTGTATCAGCGTTGAGACCCATGGGTTATAAGGTCTTAAAATGTATGGAAAGAGTCTTTAAAAAGGTTTTAGAAGGTATTGAGTTTCACTCTCTAATTCCTGTATATACTCTGATCTAAGTAGTAAATGATGTGGTACATTGCCTTTACAATAAAGCTAAAATAATCACGTACATCACTATACATAGAGTAAAGTCATGTGATCTTGAAATGACATGCACTATAAAAAAAGATCCATAAATTAGCAGTTTTTTGTATTTTGTGATTGAGGTTATTTTTCCCCATTTATTTATAATTTTTAATTGCATTCTGGGACCTTGAACTTATTTCCAACACCTTTTAACAGAGATGTATCAAGTACTAGAGACCCAGACTTAAGTAAAAGTACAAGTGCTCTATCAAAAAAGTGACTTGAGTAGAAGTTGAAGTGCTCTTTAAGCACAATACTTAAAGGTGCAGTATGTAAGTTTGACACCCAGTGGTTATACTAGGTATTGCACTCCTGGATCAAAACAAAAGCAAGCGCGGGTTGCCAGTTTGAGTACAGGAGCGAGTGATTTAAACTGTGTTCTAAATAAAAGCAACGACACGCGATAGAGGGAATATTTTCCATATTAAAGGGAGTTTTTGTCCTAACCAACACCTCGAATTTAATTATTAGAAACGGCTTCTATTTCTCACAGCTGAACTTGTGAAACCTATGACAGTGATCACCTCAGGTAAATCTTGTGTGCTTTATTCAGTGCTAAATGCTAACAATGTGAGTTTGAATGCCATTATACATTTAATGATGTTAAAGAGGGTTAACATGTATTAAACAGATTCTAAACCTTACCGTTTCGTGAGTGAGTGCATATTCTGTGCTTCTGAATGGCTGTATTAAAATTTCTGTCATGTTTGGTCTGGTGCAAACAGCCAAATAGCTGATCACTGCCTCTCTCGTCACAGCGTGTTGTTAGGACACGCGGTTACAATGTAACCTGCTCACCTAATGTTTACTTTCGTAATATTTATGTAATTTGCTAATTAATAACCTCATGTGGAACTGAATCGGTCTCCCATACTGTCCTTTTCGGTCACGGACGCATGCTTTCAGAGTCTTTCTGAATGAATGAATGAAATACGCTGTTTTCCAACAAGGCAACCCGGAGTGCTGAATTATAATTGGCTAAACTGGCATCGTGCATGTGAAAATTACCTAAACAAAGACAGCGTTCTGGCACGGAAAAACCATTTTCAAAGCAGAATATCTGACTTCAGCATTGTTTTTCAGTTAAACAAGTATGTTCACTTGAGATGTTTCTTAAATATCTGCACACATATTATGGTATTTTTATGCTTTAGAAGAGTAAAAAAACTTACATACAGCACCTTTAAGTGGAAGAAAAGTATTCAACATTTTTTGTACACAAGTATTGCGATTAGTTTATTTAAAAATTTACTACTCAAGTACTGAAAGTAACAGTACAAGTATTGCGTTATGTAGTTATTTTTAAAAAAGCAATCAAAAGACATATTGTTTTGTTTATTTAAAATATTTTTTTTGGGGCACAGGATTAAACAGAACAAAAAGAACTATGGTTTACAATTTATAATATAAATAAATAAATAAATATATATATATATGATGGGTCAAAAACACCATTCAGCGTGACAGCCTTTATGATAGTTAACGTTATGTGAACATTGCAGCATGATATGAACCGCGGGTAGCTAACCGTAGTTAACTTATCTAGCTCTTATGGATAGCTCAAACTGCTGTTTTATGTATTATATTATCTTTAACTTGACATGTTTCTTCAAATCCGACGGTAGAGTATGCACTTCATTCTATATGAACTATCTTTCACTCCGACAAATGGATTGGCTCAAAACATTGGCTCTAAATAGGGTCACGGGTGGTCTTTTCCTCATCGCCACGAACAGTTGAAAGTGAAGGAGTTGAAGGTGGAATTTCTGGGTTTTCCATGTCTAAAACAAACTAAAGTGCTCTCAATGCAGGCAGGCAGCACTGTCTTCTTTGATCGTCTGATCAATGAATGATTGATTCATAACATTTTTATAATTGTAACGAGTAACTATGCAACACTTAAAAAATCTACTGGAGTAAAAGTATTAAGCTCATCGAAAATATGTACTGAAGTAAAAGTGGAAGTAGGAGAAAAAAACAATACTCCAGTAGAGTACAGATACAACCTTTTAGTACTTAAGTACTATACATCTCTGCCTTTTAACTTAGAAAAGTAAAAAAAAAGTGACTTTTATGAACATTTTTAAAAGTTGAAAGTGATCTATTGTCTGGGTTGGTGTTGTATATTATGCTACAAAAACCTTGTGATAAACTGCCAGTACATTTTCTGTTATTTTACAGACCTATTTCTCTCTCTATTTTATTTCTCCTACATTATTTTATTTAAAACTACTAAAATGTCAATAAAAGTCACTCTGTTAAACTGTAGAGTTGAATTTTCACCATCAAAATTCGACAGAGCAGAGATCAATATCCCATAATGCAATTCACAACCGTAAATAAACGGTAAACACTTGTGAATCACAATATACCGATAACAGATATTTTTAACAGTGTGAGACATATGAGTATATGAGGATGATTTAAAATAAATGTAGTAACCTTGAACAGGAGTTGTTCTGTGATCTTGAAAACTTCCCATCAGGTTGAAGATTTTTGATAACAATCAAGCTCGAGGATTAAACTCATGTTTTTCTTTCTTTCTTTTTTCGTACTTACGTACTTTGGTAACATGTCAGAGCACAGGTTGACATTTGTGATAACAAAGTTTATTTAGAATGCTTTTAACAAATAACAGAACAGCATGGTGATTTTTGTGTGATTTCAAATAACAATAACACACTCCAGGTTAATTGCATATATTTTTGTCTCAGACGTTTTTCTTCTTTGATACAAAAAATGCTCATGTAGTGACTGCAACAAACAAGATCACCATGTTCTGTAAGCTGCTCTTTACTGTTCAGAACATGTCAAAACCAGAACTCAAGCTGATTTCTCAACAATTTCTTCTGGTGTAATGAGGACAAAGATGCACGTCAATGCATTGCTCAAATATTAAAGCCTGTGTAAATTCATCCATGCCTCTTTGTGTATTGTTGATAGTGTTGGGTGTAATTACTTTACAAATTAACTAGTTACTGTAATTAAATTCTTATTTGTTTAAAATTTAAGGGATTCAAATTATTTTTGCACTCAAAAATAAATTGTTGGTGTAATTAATTTAATTATGACACATTTACACACATTTTAATTGTTTCAACATTCCAGCTTACTTGAATTGCATTAATTGAATTGCATCAATTCAACTTATTTGAATTTTATCAAATAATTGCATTATTTGAATTGTGTTACTTTGAACTGTATTGTTTCAGCTTATTTGAATTGCGTTATTCCAATTTCTTTGAATCGCGTTATTCCAACTTATTTGAATTGCATTATTCCAACTTATTTGAATTGCGTTATTCCAACTTATTTGAAATGCGTTATTCCAACTTATTTGAATTGCGTTATTCCAACTTATTTGAATTGCGTTATTCCAACTTATTTGAATTGCGTTATTCCAACTTATTTGAATTGCATTATTCCAACTTATTTGAATTGCGTTATTCCAACTTATTTGAATTGCGTTATTCCAACTTATTTGAATCGCGTTATTCTAACTTAATTGAATCTCATTATTTCAACTTATTTGAGTCACGTTATTTCAACTTATTTGAATTATGTTGTGTCAACTTACTTGAATCGCATTACTCCAACTTATTTGAATTGCGTTATTCCAACTTATTTGAATTACGTTGTTTCAACTTACTTGAAGCGCATTATTTCAGCTTATTTGAATTGTGTAATTTGAATTGTGTTATTCCAAATTATTTGAATTGTGTTATTCCATCTTATTTGATTGTGTTATTCCAACTTATTTGAATTGTGTTACTTGAATTGCATTATTTGAACTTATTTGAATTGCGTTATTCCAACTTATTTGAATTGCGTTATTCCAACTTATTTGAATTGCGTTATTCCAACTTATTTGAATTGCGTTATTCCAACTTATTTGAATCGCGTTATTCTAACTTAATTGAATCTCATTATTTCAACTTATTTGAGTCGCGTTATTTCAACTTATTTGAATTATGTTGTGTCAACTTACTTGAATCGCATTACTCCAACTTATTTTAATTGCGTTATTCTAACTTATTTGAATTACGTTATTCCAACTTATTTGAATTGCGTTATTCCAACTTATTTGAATTGCGTTATTCCAACTTATTTGAATTGCATTATTCCAACTTATTTGAATTGCGTTATTCCAACTTATTTGAATTGTGTTATTCCATCTTATTTGATTGTTATTCCAACTTATTTGAATTGTGTTAATTGAATTGCATTATTTCAACTTATTTGAATTGCATTGTTTCAACTTGAATTGTGTTGTTTCAACTTATTTGAATTGGATTATTTCAACTTAATTGAATCGTTTTATTTCAGCTTATTTGAATTGTGTAATTTGAATTGTGTTATTCCAAATTATTTGAATTGTGTTATTCCATCTTATTTGATTGTTATTCCAACTTATTTGAATTGTGTTAATTGAATTGCATTATTTCAACTTATTTGAATTGCATTGTTTCAACTTGAATTGTGTTGTTTCAACTTATTTGAATTGGATTATTTCAACTTAATTGAATCGTTTTATTTCAGCTTATTTGAATTGTGTTATTTGAGTTGCATTTTCAACTTATTTGAATCATGTTATTTGAATAGTTTTATTCCAACTTATTTGAATTGCGTTACTTGAATTGCGTTGTTTCAACTTATTTAAATTGCGTTATTTCAACTTAATTGAATCGTGTTATTTCAGCTTATTTGAATTGTTATTTGAATTGCATTTTCAACTTATTTGAATCGTGTTATTTGAATAGTTTTATTCCAACTTATTTGAATTGCGTTACTTGAATTGCGTTGTTTCAACTTATTTGAATTGCGTTATTTCAGCTTATTTGAATTGCATTACTTGAATTGTGTTACTTGAATTGCGTTATTCAACTTATTTGAATTGAGTTACTTGAATTGCGTTATTCAACTTATTTGAATTGAGTTACTTGAATTGAGTTACTTGAATTGCGTTATTCAACTTATTTGAATTGAGTTACTTGAATTGTGTTACTTGAATTGCGTTATTCAACTTATTTGAATTGTGTTACTTGAATTGCGTTATTCAACTTATTTAAATTGCGGTACTTGAATTGCATTATTCAACTTATTTGAATTGAGTTACTTGAATTGCGTTTTTTCAACTTATTTGAATTGCATTATTTCAGCTTATTTGAATTGCATTACTTGAGTTGTGTTACTTGAATTGCGTTATTCAACTTATTTGAATTGAGTTACTTGAATTGTGTTTTTTCAACTTATTTGAATTGCATTATTTCAGCTTATTTGAATTGCATTACTTGATTTGTGTTACTTGAATTGCGTTATTCAACTTATTTGAATTGCATTACTTGATTTGTGTTACTTGAATTGCGTTATTCAACTTATTTGAATTGAGTTACTTGAATTGCGTTACTTGAATTGCGTTATTCAACTTATTTGAATTGAGTTACTTGAATTGCGTTATTCCAATTTCTTTTAGGCAAATAAAGTTCATGAGCAAAACAATGCAAAACACTTTTGAACTCCGCTTATTCTTGTGAAGCCAATTGCTTTATTTGGACAATCAGACTTTTCTGTTATTTATTGCAGTTCAAACTGCAACTGCTTTAATAATGCCTATACAGTTGATTGACTTATCTCTGAACTAACTTTAGGACAGTTAGTTATAACAAACAGCATTGTTGTCAATGAAGCTGCCAACACCCAAAGCATGTGTGCTACTCTATACTGCAGGATGGTAACCTCAAAACTTTACATGACACTTACTAAACTAAGTGAAGATCGAACTCTAACAATTCTTTCCTCTGTTAACTTTTTAAACACCCAAGGTTACTTTTATTGTCAACATTTCCTCTTTGTAATTCGGTCCTACACAAAGCATGCTGGGAACTACATATCACTAACCAGGTAGTTACACCAACACATTTCCTTTGTTGCCCCAACACAAAATGATTAAGTTCTTGCTCACCCTCTCTCACTATCCTTCGGCTTATTCCCTGATTTATCAGGAGTCACTGCAGTGAAATGAACCAATTACTTTGGCTCTGGCTTCAATGTTTTACAAATTTAAGTGAAGTTCCCGTGCATATAGCCCATTGTTTATAATGTTTAATCACTTTTTATAATGCTCCTAGTTGGGATTAGTGGTTTAGCGAAACACTTCAACGACAGATTAAGTGTGTCAGCATGATCTATTGTAACCCGCAGTCAGAAGTGTGTGAATGAAGGCTGTGTTTTGTTGACTCTCCTCAGCTGCTGTGTTATGTAACCCCCAGATGTCTTTTGCTCGCCACATATTCACATTACTGATATGAAGCTCTTATGTGTTCAAAGGTCTCACAGATACTGTATCTGCTATCTCCATGTTCTGTGCAACTATCGTGCAACATCAGACGCTTAAGTCAAATAATTTGGACGATTAGGCAAAAAAAAAACGCTTGCTGTTTGGGTTTAAGCGAGCAAATGCTTAGAGGTTTATGGTTGGGTCTTTGTTGCTGTGATTATTATGTTTTTGGCTGCTCTTTTCAACTTGTGCAGTGTGTAGCTTTTTATTTATTTTATTAACAATTATGTTAGAAGGTCACACATGGCATGGTCATTTATATTAGTGCTAAGATTCATCAGGCTCAAATTGTGATTGAAAACCTCATATGAACAGATCACCATTTCAACCATTGAATATGTTGTAGCTTTTAGCTTTTGCTTTAGCTATAAGTGTTTGCTTGTTTAAATGTATTGTTATTAATATTTTTTATTTATTTATTTTTTAACATGGTCACTATAAGAAATTTGATTTTATTTTCATTGTTTTAGGTAAATTTTTTTTTACATTTTTAAATTTTTGTATTTTTTTTTATAGTTTCTAAAATTATTAATCTTAGGGTGCTTTCACAACTGCCTTATTTAGTTCGGTTGAATCGCACTAGAGTTCGTTTTCCCTCTTGGTACGGTTCGTTTGGGCAGGTGAGAACGTAGCCATCGTACTCGAGTACGCACCAAAAGCGGACCAAAAAAGCGTACCAAGACCTCCTTGAAGAGGTGGTCTCGGTGCGCTTTCAAACGAACCCTGGAGCGGATTGTTTGTGGTGAGAACATGATCCAAACTAAAACAGACCCAACCGCAAAAAGTACTGTGCCTTTTTGGACTAATCCAACTGCCGTAGGCCAATGCGCTGTGCATTATGGAATGTGGAGGAAAAGTATTTGTTGACAGCGGAGTTCCATTGGCATTTTCCCGCACGTGAATTCTTACCAATCGAAAAGCAGTTTAGGAAATTTGTTTAACAATATCTGGCCAATGAGTGATGTGGATTTTGTCACATGAATGCATTTTGGTTCTTTTCAACTAGTTCGGACCAAAGCAATCAGTATGATGTGAAAGCGGCCCAAAGGCGGCAGAAAATGCTACAATGTTTCATTTATTGCCCTTGGTCCGGACCAAATAAAGCGAACTACAGATGTGAAAACGCCCTTAAGGTTTATTTTTTACATTTCAATAAAAACACATTTCTTATTTAATATTTAACATATACTTAAATATTTACAAACTCTTTCACTCATTTACCAAGGCAATGTTTCTAAATATTAGAGGTGTGAACATGCACCGGTCTCACGGTTCGGTTCAGTTACGATTATCATGTCATCGATTTGGTTCAGTCCAATATCTCAGTGCATTACGGTGCATTGACGATGCTTTCCATACACAGTTTTATATTTTCTTCACAGCACAACAATTCTTGTATTAAAATGTATAAATATATTTATATACTATTTGTAATACATTTTTGTAATTTAATACAAACAGTAAGATATATAAATGGTACCTTTAAAAAAAACACGAGCATTTATAGCAAATAAACAAATATAAATATCCCGCTCGCTCTCTGAGCCTTGTCTTGGTCAGAAAGGGCTGCGATTGGCGCTGGCGCTCTTCACAGATGAGTGACACTGATAAACTGCAGCGGCGATCACAGCTGATCCATAATAGACGCGGTGGCGAAGACTGCAGACACGCGCCCGTGTCTGTATCCAGAAGTATCACTGTAACAGCCGAGAGGAGAGGAAAAGTCATGCCCAGCAGGTCAAATGGGTCACAGTGAGAGAGAGAAATGGAGATTACTTTCATTCTCTCAATCGCAGTGAAATAGGGGCTTCTGTTGTTAGTGTCAGTGAAAGACTGTCCAGCAAACACACACGTGGTAAATTTGTGCAGAGTTTCTGCGTTTTTAAGTAGTTGGATCGTTGTAAACACTCGCACTCGCCTCCCTCGCCATAGTAAGCTACCGCAACATAGCGCATATGAGATAAATGACGTCAGTACATAATAACCGGTTATGATTATTAATGAACCGATACCGAATTGTCTGCGTCTGCATCGCAGTGCACCGAAGAAAAAATTAATTTTGACACCCCTACTAAATGTACATTTTTGGATAATGTTTAAATTTTGTGTTTGTTGTTTGTAAGTGTATGCAGCATCAAATTTATTTATATTATGATTTATTTGTTAATATTTATTATTATTATTTATATACATAGCATAGTAAAGCATATTCTTTAAACAAAAAGGAAACTGCTTTCATCTTTAAAATAACTTTCATGAAAATAAACTCGTATTATGAGTAAAATAACATTTAGACTTCATATAACAAGAAGTGTTCATGGCATGCAAAGTTTGATTATTTTAAAGTTTTTATTTTAATTCTTGCTAACAAACAGGTAAAAACTTGTTGTTTAAAGGATAGTGGCAAATTATAAATATTTAAAATGACATTTATTATTTTGAGGTTGCACTAAGGGATGCAATTTAAAGGGCACCTATGATGAAAACCAACTTTTGTAAGCTGGACAGAACTGTGTGTATGTATAGTGTGTCCACAGTCATATTGGAGTGATATAAACACAAGAAATCTCTTTGTTAAAATTTCCTGATGTTAAAATAGGACCCAAATCCCAGTGATTTTAAGGCCCACTGCAATGCATAATCACCATTTTGTGTGTGTGTGTGTCTGTTTGTACTGCAAACGGCATTTATGTGAGAGTCCTCATTTCAGAAAGGCTTGAATAAACTCCACTACAAATACATAAAATAAACTTGCCTGGGCGGGGAGAAGCAGCTCATTTGCATTTGAAGTCACAGCACAGGCTACAAAAACAGCTACACTGGATTCAGACAGCAAAATGGGCAGATTCTGGAGGCTATAATGAATAATCTGTTGGGTATTTCAAGTTGAAACTTTACAGACACATTCTGGAGACACCAAAGGCTTATCTTACATCTTGTAAAAGGGGTAAAATAGGCGCCCTTTAATGTATGAACAATATAAATCTGTGTTACAATTACTTTTGATGCTTTCACACCCATTTTTGTCTTTGACCCAAAATTAGAAGCATTATTGCTCTTGTACACCAAATCTTTACTTTGTTTTAACTTGATTTTTTTTTAATGAATACAAACTTGTTGACCAAACCATTCAGAACCATCATATTCATACATTCATATTTTTTCAGCTTAGTCCCTTTATTAATCTGGGGTCGCACAGCAGAATGAACCGCCAACTTATCCAGCATATGTTTTACGCAGCGGATGCCCTTCCAGCTGCAACCCATTACTGGAAAACACCCATACACACTCATTCACACACATACACTATGGACAATGTAGCTTACCCAATTCACCTATAGCGCATGTTTTTGGACTTGTGGGGAAAACCGGAGCACCCGGAGGAAACCCACGCGAACATGGGGAGAACATGCAAATTCCACACAGAAATGCCTACTGACCCAGTCGGGGCTCGAACCAGCAACCTTCTTGCTGTGAGGCGATTGTGCTACCCACCATGCTGCCATCAGTATTTTCATGTCTGCAGCATAAACAAAAACCTAAAAATGTGTTTGATAAGTTGATAACAGGTATAATTTTTTTCATGGTAAATGGTAAAATATTTTATAAATCCCATTGTTCTGCCTTAATAGAAGTATAGATGCCATATTTTTTCAAATGGATGACTTGAATGACTTTTATTGGTCATGTTGTGGATCGTAATGTCTCTTTACTTCCTGTAGGGTCATCCGGTTTTTGGTCCGTCATGTCAAATACTTTATGGGTCTCCGCTATCAGGTCAGCGGCTGGGAGCATCTACAGACAGACGGATCGTACGTCATCATCTCCAACCACCAATCATCACTTGACGTGCTTGGTAAGCAAATATGCACAACCAATCATCAGTCACACTTGACGGTTTTCTAGATTTATAAAGCATTATCTGTTAGGGGTGTGAACGTACACTGGCCTCACGGTTCGGTTCTGTTACGATTATCATGCCATCGATTCGGTTCAATTCGATATCTCGGTGCATTGACGATGCTTTCCATACATCATTTTATATTTTACTTCATGACACAATAATTATTGTATTAAAAATATAGGTGGGCATAGATTAATTTTTTTAATCTAGATTAATTTCTAAATTAAGATAGATTAACCTAGATTAAAATGGCTCATTTGAATTCTGCCGAAGGCATTCAGAATATGTGTGCTACCAAAATAATAAGTCTTTGAGAACGGGTTTCTCAAGCCAGGTGACGCATTAGACCAGGGGCTCATCTCCTGTTTCCAAAATGCATCACAAACTGCTTGAGAAACTGTTCTACTATGATAATTGGTGATGAAAATAAATGATGTTCAATAAGATGTACTTGTGTTTACTAACTGTTTATTCAGTTAAACATGAATGTTGAACTGTAGGCCTACATAAGCTCCAAACAGCGATTTCATACTTGCTTTTGATGTACGTACATACAGAAAATGCTGCTTCGCAAAGGCAAGTTCACAGAGCCCTGACGGTGTCAAACATTGAGTATGTTTACATGGGCAACAATACTTTAATACGATTTTAATATGATTAAAACAATACTCTGATTAAGAGTCTACCATGTAAACAGCGATTTTTGATTACTTAATGCGACTAAAGTCATAACTGAACTAAACAGAAATGGAATTGAGACGTGGAGTGTGCAGATATTAGTGGCATTACTGACAAACTATTCCCGTCATGTAGGACTTTTCGCCATATTTTTCGACAAGATCCACACAGGCGGCTGTCAGTAAAGGATCGCACAGACACACAGACCCACACACACAAACACACACACACACACACACACACACACACACACACACACATCGCGAAATGCGGAACTTTTGTTTCTTTTCATTTGGCATGTGCTATTAAATTCCATAACACTCTCACCTGTCCTTACTCATTTATTTGCGTCTAATACCCTAGTTTGTCACGAAGGCATGAATTAAATGTTCGGGAGTTAAAGTGAAACTGCTCAACTACAGTTAGAGTCAGGCATCCTGCTGATTTGATTCAGAAGGGCACTTCTTTCCCAGACGGCTCACCGGTCAGGTATACATCCGCGCTAAACTATCAAGGTGAAAGTCATCATAGCTTGCGTAGAAAAGACCCAGCCCTCACCCAACTTTGAGAATAGATTTACGGCGATATTTTTTTTATCGCGCGATAAGAGTCTAGCGTTAACACAGCACGTTAACGCCGATAACGACCCACCACTAATTAAAATGTTTATTTATAAATACATTTTCTGTGTATTTGTAATACAATTTTGTCCTTTAATCCAAGCAGTCAGATATATGTACTGTACCTTTAATTTTACTTTCTCAAAGAAAACACTCTTTGAATGTATCAAACAAAACGCAAGTACATGCAAAGAACAACATGAGCATTCAAAGTAAATAAACTAATGTAAATATTACCCCGCTTGCTTTTTAAGCATTGTCGAGCGAGTTCTTACACTCCAATGAAAAGGCTGCGATTGGCTCTAATGCTCTGGCGCTGTTCACTGAAGAGCGTGACACTGATAAACGGCAACAGCGATCACAGGTGTTCCATAATAGACGCGGTGGAGAAAACTCGCTCTGCAGTAGGGTTGGGTACCGAAACCCGGTGCCTTTGTCACCGGTATCCACCGGACCGAATCAGCATATGAATTTCGGTGCCACTGGTGCTGCGACAAAGACGTAAGAAGCATCAAGGGGTGCATCAAAGGCACACATAGGTAGGCGTTGTGTTACACCATTTTAAAATATTTAATTTTGAATTAAATCTAAGCAACTTTGAGGAATACGGACACCGTTAGGCGTTTGTTCTTGTTGCTTAGATATAGAAGGCAAAGCAATCAGAACGGCTTATCCAGTAAGCGACTCCCTTCATCAACACGCATGATCGCATTCATCTAATTTGCTTAAACTAAACGATCTAAAGTATGGCTCTATTTGACAAGCAAGGATTCTGACACAGCAACGTGCAGCAGATGCTTTACAAAAATTGCGTGTAAGGGGGGGGAAACACGTCAAACTTAATGAAGCATTTGAGGGCACAAGGAATCAATTTAAAGGCAGAGGAATGCACTGTCTAGCCACATCATCTGGCACTTTCAATTCAATTCAATTCACCTTTATTTGTATAGCGCTTTTACAATGTAGATTGTGTCAAAGCAGCTTCACATTCAAGATTATAGTAAATTGAAACAGTGTCAGTTCGATTTTTCAGAGTTCAAGTTCAGTTCAGTGTGGGTTAATAATCACTACTGAGAGTCCAAACACTGAAGAGCAATCAATCAATGCGCAGCTCTACAGATCCCGAACCATGCAAGCCAGTGGCGAGGAAAAAACTTCACCAATTGGCGAACTGAACAATTTCACTGAGTACTTTTACATGGACACCAATGGTCCAATTTTAATATGATTAAGACAATACTCTGATTAAGAGTCGACCATATAAACAGCGATTATTTTTTTTTTTAATTAATTTATTTTTTTTGATTACCTTAAAGGACCGCAGACACCAGCGTCGTGAAATGCGGAGGGTTTTTTTTTTCTCCATTCGGCGTGTGGTATCAAATTCTATTAAAACAACACTCTTTCACCAGTCCTTCATGTTCTCATTCAATACCTCACTTTGTCGGGGGGCATGAATGAAATGTTCCTGAATGAAAGTGAAACTGCCGAACTGCAGTTAAAATTAATATGACATGAAACTGTGGAGGAAATGTGGATACCCTGGTAACGCAATGATGTTAATTGAACATGTAACAGAGAATCATGAATGAAACATCCAAAAAGCAACTCATGTAAACACCTGCATCATATTATTGTCTTATTCAGATTAGGGCAAATCATTAGATTACTGATGTCCATGTAAACGTAGTCACAAACCCCAACCCTAGAAAAAAGGTGTTCCCTTATTTTAATGACAGCCTTTCCACAGGGTAGTAGTAAGCTAATGTAATAATAATAGCATAATGCAAATTTTATCTCCATGCTAACAAACAAATGATCAAAAGAAATAAATGAATGCAATTCAAATTAAAAAAATATGAATTGATGTTTACTTTAAACCTATTATAAATATATATATATATATATATATATATATATATATATATATATATATATATATATATATATATATATATATATATATATATATATATATATATACAGGGCTTTACATTAACACCCGCCAACCCACCAAATGCGGGTAGATTTCAGTGGTGGCGGGTAAGACAGACACTCCCACTAGCCATTTTGGCTGGTTAAAAATAATTTTCCCGTATTATAATGCATAAAAGCAGGGTTCGACAAAAAGGATGGTCAAATATGCATGCAAAGGCGATCTTAGAATTGAGAAGCAACACGACTGAAAAAAATAATTGCGTTCGAGTGAGCAATAAAAAAAGCAGATGAATACCGAATGAAAGGATGATCACTCGTGCTAACAGCTGAGGTGATGCGCGCGACTGTTTAAAACGTGCACGCTCCCGTTTCCTTGCGTGAAGCAACTGTGTCTAGAAACACAGCTGATGTGATCGGTTCTCTTTCCAATAGACTAGACAAAAAGTGATGAACATGCACCCACAGTCTTGCTGCTTTGAAGAGCTCCAGATTTGTATTTTTGTAAGCAGCACCGGTTGCTTTCGCTTTCACCATTATAGAACAGATTTTTGTATGGGTCTAACATTAACCGTATGCGTTATAATCCTTTCATTATCACACGGTATGTTTATTACCTGCTTTCTTTTGCGTAATGTGGTTTAATTATAACTTTTTACAATAACATTGCTTTAATGGGAGATTAACTCCCCAGTTATATGTAGTTAACTGGTGATCTGGGACCTTTAGCCAGGACAGATTACTGTGCATATGTTTTGTTAAATAAAAAGTATAGTATACAGCTATATTTTGCTTGTTTTGACACATTTAAAATGTGTGGGTAAGAAATAATTAATTGTTTATGTTTGGTGTGGTCAGAGATAAATTTGGTAAATCCTTCATTATGAGCTCTGAAAATGATGTGAAATAAAAACTAATTGTAATACTATGAAACCATGACCCATTTGCTCATGAACATTTAACAAGCTCATACACGACACACAAAAAGTAAATCTAAATCAAGTAATTTTAGCATGTCAAAGTCATATTTATGTGTATAAAGTATATTTTCCCAACAATACAATTGTGGCTAGTGAAAATGGCGAGTGGCTAGTAATGTTGGAAAACTACTAGCCACAGTGGCTGGTGATCAAAAAAGTTAATGTCAAGCCCTGTATATATTTATATTGTTCAACTATAATGATTAAAATATTTTTTTGTCAAATAATTTTGTGGCTCAAAAGTATCGGTTCTGGCACCATTATGGCACCGGTATCATTTTAAAAGTATCGATTTAGCACCGGTATCGAAATAACCCCAAACGATACCCAACCCTACTCTGTAGACACGCTCGTGTCTGAATCCACAAGTATCGCTGCGATGAGAGTAACATGTTCAGAGTTTTTGCATTTTCTAAGTAATTGTAGCATTTTAATTCACTCGCGCTCGCCTCCCTAGCCATAGTAAGCTACAGCAATACAGCGCAAATGAGATAAATGACGTCAGTGCGTAATAACCGGTTGGGATCTATTTCTGAACCGGTACCGAATTGTCCTCGTATGCATCGCAGTGCACTGAACAAACCATTAATTTCGACACCCCTATTATCTGTGGAGTGTTTTGAGCTGAAACTTTACATGTACACTCTAGGGACATCCAAGACTTATTTTATTTCATGTAAAAAGGGGCATAATAGATCCCCTTTAAAACATACATGCATACCACATATACAGCCATTTGATGTCTTGTCCAAGCGGTCTGATTCTCTGCTTGTCTCTGCAGGTATGGTGGAGATATTACCGGACCGCTGCACGATGATCGCTAAGAAAGAGCTCTTATGGGCCGGAACGGTGGGCATGATTTGCTGGCTGGGAGGAATCGTCTTCATCAACCGCAAAAAGACCAGCGACGCCAAGAACGTCATGAGTGACGCTGCCAAAACCATGTTGACCGACAAGGTCTGTGTTCATTAAGATTATGGTTTACCTGACAGTTCATTTAGCAGGAAACGCGTCTTTATGCAATATTTACAATAATTTCAGATTCTTTTCTGAAATTAAAACAAGAGAGCTAATTATTTAAAAAGTTGTTATTATTACTAATATTATATATTTATTTTACAATAATACATTAGGGTTTTTAATTCATGGTGTATGCTTTTGTTTAGATTCAGTAACTAGGTTTAGGTCATCTTAGTTAATGTGCATTTTAAAGTATCGCATGAGAAAACGAGTGGCGGAAATACCAAATTTTGAATAAAAATCCCTTTGTTTACAAGATTTGTTACATTTTGGACTTGAAAAAGTGTTCATGTGAAAAATGGGAGATGGAAACACATTTGCAGAATAAACCCTAAAGTAGCGAGCATTACCTCCATGTGACCAATCAGCTGTCTCCATTTTGCTTTTGTTTTCTGTTGGTTGCTAGGTTACCAATACTACAATCATCTGCTCTAACATCTTGTTGGAAATGCACATAATCCACAATTGAGATATTATTATTGTTATTTGCTAACTTTGAAAAGATTCACATGTTAGGATGGAAACCCAGCTATTGTCATAAAATATATACAGTTGAAACCAAAAGCTTACAAACACTCAAAAAAAAAGGAATATAACCATTTTTAAAAAATGTCTGATGGTAAATTATACTAAACGTTTATTATTTTAGGTCTGTTAGGATTACCTAAATCATTTACATTTACTAAATGCCAGAATAATGAGAAAATATTTTTTTTGAGAATTTTTTTTATTATTTTCTAGACAGTCAAAAGTTTACATACATTTCATTTTTTTTTTTTTTTTTTAGCTTTGCTTTAAAACTGTATAGCTTTGGTTAAATGTTTTGGGTATCCTTCCACAAGCTTCTCACAATAGTTTGAAGGAATTTTGGCCCATTCCTCTTGACAGAATTGGTGTAACTGAGTCAGATTTGTAGGCTGTTTTGCTCGCACAAGCTTTTTCAACTCTGCCCACAAATTCTCTATAGGATTGAGCTCAGGGCTTTGTGATAGCCAGTCCAAAACATTCACTCTGTTGTCCTTAAAGCACATTTTAACTAATTTGGCAGTATGCTTAGGGTCATGGTCTGTTTGGAAGACCCATTTGTGGCCAAGTTTTAATTTCCTGGCTGATGTCTTGTTGCTTCAGTATTTCTACATAATGTTTTTTCTTCATGATGCCATCTATGCTGTGAAGTGGACCAGTCCCTCCTGCAGCAAAACAGCCCCACAACATGATGCTGCCGCCCCCATACTTCACAGTTGGGATGGTGTTCCTAGGCTTTTAAGCTTTCCCCTTTGTCCTCCAAATGTAACACTGGTCATTATGGCCAAACAGTTCAATCTTAGTTCCATCAGACCACAGGACATGTCTCCAAAAATGTGTCTTTTTCCCAGTGTAATTTAGCAAATTGTAATCTGGCTTTATTGTTGATTCTGGCTTGTTGATTTTCCCATGTTGTCACACAAGGAAGCAGTGTGTTTGAGGTTTTCCTTAAATACGATTCTACAGTTGTGCCTCCAATTAACTCAAATGTTGTCAATTAGCCAATCAAAAACTTCCAAAACCTTGACACCATCATCTGAGCTTTTTCAGAGGCATAATAATCTTATTGTATGTAAACTTGACTTTCAAGAAAAGTTATAACAATTTCTCAAATTTCTCTCTCATTATTCTGCTATTAAGCAAAACAGAAACAAATGTGATAATCAAATTTCTCTCTCATTATTCTGCTATTAAGCAAAACAGAAACAAATGTGATAATCCTAACTTACCTAAAAGAGAAAAAGTTTAGTCACATCAACATCTGACTTTTTTTTTTTTTTTTAAACGGTTATGTGCCTTTTTATACAGTGTATGTAAACTTCTGGTTTCAACTGTATACTTAAAAAGCAAATTAGTTGATGATTTCTGTTCACTATGTTAGTATTATATTTTATATTATAAAAATCTTAACAGCTTCATCCTTTTGAACTCCAGTATATGTGAATATTTTGAAATACAAGTTCATTTTTGAAGTACATTTAATTTGAAATGGTGGTATTTATTTTTAAAAAAGCAATCAATATTGATAAACAATCAATTAAAAAAATTACAATGTTGGATAGTGTAGTTCATGAAATTCTTTTAAATTCTTATAGAAGAAATAAATGGGTAGTTTTTAACAATAAACAGTAACACTTTAAAATAGTGGTCCATTAATTAGTTAATTTATTACACATTAACATGAACAAACAATTAGTAATACGTTTCTTACGATATTAATTCATCTTTGTTAACGTTAGTTAATAATATTTAAGCTAAATAACATTAGTTCATGTTAACTCACGGTGCAATACCTAATGTTAACATGCACATCTTTGGATTTTAATAATGCATTAAATGTTGAATTATGATATATTATTGCTTTACAAGATTATTCATACTTAATATTAGTAAATGCATTAATAAACATTGACTAAAGGACCATTGTTCTAAAATGTTACCCAATAAACAAATTCTAACAGCACTAATGATCCCCTTGCAATATATATTTATTCATTTTCCTGTGGCTTAGTCCCTTTATTCATCAGGGGTCACCACAATGGAATGAACCGCCAACTTATCCAGCATATGTTTTATACAGCGGATGCCCTTCCAGCCGCAACCCAGTACTGAGAAACATCCATACACACTCATTCACACACATACACTACGGCCAATTTAGTTTATTCAATTCACCTACAGTGCATGTCTTTGGATTGTGAGGGAAACCGGAGCACCCGGAGGAAACCCACGCCAACACGGGGTGAACACAGTGTCACCCCTTGCTATATTTCCATTCTAAATTGTGATCTGTTCATCTATATACAGGACTTATTGTTTATATATTAGTGTATTTTTACTTTGTTCTGCAATTAATCTCATTGTGTGTTTGCACTGGGCTTTAGATCCGATTGTGGGTGTTTCCGGAAGGTACGCGGAATCAGAACGGTGGACTTTTGCCTTTTAAAAAGGGAGCGTTTCATCTGGCCATTCAAGCACAGGTGAGTGTTTCTCTAGACAACGCTGATGTGTTTTTCCTGAACTGTTTTCCTGAACAGTTGAACAGAGCTGAAACTCACTGATAAGGACTTCCAAGATTCTCAGTTCAGAGTTGACCTGATATAACCTGACATCAAGGAGCAAGGTACATTACTCAAGTCATTTACCTGGAAAAACCTGAACAAACTTGGTCAAATCTCCATCATAAATCCATAAAAACCTATGTCAGAGGTCGTACGTTGTATAAAACAAATATTACTAACTTGTAACCGAATGAGATTATTAATGCAGTCTCAAAATTATAAATATATGATTAAATGCATGAAAAAAAATCTGTTTAATTCACTGTAAAGGGATAGTTCACCCAAACAATTGAAAATGTATTCTTTATTTCTCACCCTGAAGTTTTTTCCAGACCATTATGAGTTTATTTTATTTTTTATTTTTTTTTTGTTAAACATTTTTTTTTGTTCTGTTAAACATAAAAAAAGATATTTTGAAGAATGCTGAAAACCTGTAACCATTCAAAAACATATTATGGAAGTAAGACAGGTTTCCAGCTTTCTTCAAATTATCTTCCCTTGTGTTTAACAGAAGAAAGAAAGTCAAACAGGTTTGCAACGAGTAAAGGATGACAGAATTTTGAGTTTTGGGTAAACTATTCCTTCAATTAGCAGTTTTTTAATGTGAATAATAGTGAAAATTGTTTCTACACCAAGTATTTTTTCATTTAATGTTTTTGTTTCTTTACCAGCAGGGGGAGTCGTTGTTCTTTATTCTTTAAGCTTCATCTCTTATGTTGTTTTACTGCAGTCATAAAGAAACATTCACTCATTTACATTTCTACATTAAACTTTCTCTTCTTTGTTGAGGCTGTGAAATAAATTTGAGAATTATGTCAGCTGTTTTGGAACAATGAAATACATGGCAGTTTAACAACAAATTGCTGTATTTTTCTGGTCAAATATTCAGCAAAAACATAAAAATTGTGACATTCCATTCATTCATTCATTCATTTTCTTTTCGGCTTATGCCAAATTCAGACTGCATGATTTTAGCCCTGATTTTGACTCGCCGACAGGTTTTGAGAAATCGCTGACAAATGCCTGAAATCACAGGCAAATCGGTGCTCATGCACGCGAAGGAAAATCACACAGTGTGAACTATCAAGAACGCAATATGAGAGAATCGCCAATGAGTCGCCGATGCCCTTGAGATATTTGGCATGCTAACTATCTGGAGCTGTCTGTGATTCAAATCATGCCTTGTGAAATGTTTTCTGATTGAAAATAACATCTGCGATCACCTAAAGCCAATGAGAGAGCAGCACCCACTAGTGTGGTTACCTGCAGGCCAGCGGGAGGCTGGGGGAGAAGCTAAAAGTGCTCATTTTCAATTTATTTGGACCCAAGAAATGGATGAAAAACAAGTGTAAAATTGGCAGGAGGACTGTGTCTGTTTGACGTGTCATCTGATCAATTACAATCAGGTCGAAAAGCAAAAAAAAATTGAGGAGAGATTGCTAATTTTCTTCAAAAGCCAGGTGAGCAACACAAGTTTCTAAAGCTAAAGCCTTCTGTTTACATTATGTAGTTAACGAAAGATCATGTTTGTTTGGCTGTGAGACGTAGTTGGACAAAGTTGTCTGTGATTCTTCCTATTTTAAAGTCATGCAGTGTGAACTCTCCTGTCGCCGATCCATCCTACAGTGTAAACACAGCACTTACCCCACATAGTCATGCAGTGTGAAAACATCCGTCACACGACTACTTTAAAAATCATGCAGTCTGAACTCGGCGTTAGTCCCTTTAATAATCAGGGGTTGCCACAGTGGAATGAACTGCCAATTTATGCTTTTAACACATAATTTTTACGCAGCGGATGCCCTTCCAGCCACAACCCAACACTGGGAAACACCCATACACTCCTGCATTCACACTCATACACTACGGCCAATTTAGCTTGTTCAATTCACCTAAAGCGCATGTCTTTGAACTGTGAGGGAAACTGGAGCACCTGGAGGAAACCCACACCAACATGGGGAGAACATGCAAACTCCACACAGAAATGCCAACTGACCAAGCCGGGGCTCAAACCAGCGACCTTCTTGCTGTGAGGCAATCGTTCTACCCACTGTGCCACTGTGACGCTAAAATTTTTACATATTATTACCATTTAAAACATCTGTTCTTTAATATATTAAACGTGTAATTTATTCCTGTTACACAAAGCTGAATTTTCAGCATCACTACTCAAGTCTTCAGTGTCACACAATCCTTTTATTATTTGGAGAAATTTTGAAGGAATTATTTATAAATGATAATCCTTAAAATTGTGTATAAAAATATATATATTTAAAAAAAATTATTTTTATATTATTTATTGTAAGGCTGAACAATATATCGTTTGAGCATCGATATTGCAATGTGTGTATCCGCAATAGTCACATCGCAGGATTAGATCATTTTTTAAAGATTAAAAGATATTATTTTAAAATAATTTACACAATGATGATCATGTTATTTTATGTTTGATTGTTCAATTTCTGTACCTGAATACTGTTAGACTCCCTAGAAGACCATAAACCACTGTTTATTTCACTTTGATTTTTGCTCTGTCGTATTTATAAATGCTTGTAATTTATATTTTATGCAGATGCATTGCATAGAAAAAGGCTTGATCACCCCAGTTGATCTAATTTAATGAAATCTTTCCAAACAGAGCTATTCAAATCATCTGCATGAAATTATATTCATATCATGACATGCAGTTGAAGTCAGAATTATTAGCCCCCCTGAATTATTAGCCCCCCTGTTTTTTCCCCCCAATTTCTGTTTAATGGAGATAATTTTTCAACATATTTCTAAAGATAATAGTTTTAATAACTCATTTCTAATAACTGATTTATTTTATTTTTGCCATGATGACAGTAAATAATATTTTACTAGATATTTTTCAAGACACTTCTATACAGCTTAAAGTGACATTTTAAGGCTGAACTTGGTTAATTTGGTTAACTAGGCAAGTTATAATAATTAGGCAAGTTATTGTATAATGATGGTTTGTTCTGTAGACTATCGGAATAAAATATAGCTTAAGGGGGCTAATAATATTGACCTTAAAATGGTTTAAAAAAAATTAAGAACTACTTTTATTCTAGCCAAAATAAAACAAATAAGACTTTCCCCAGAAGAAAAAATATTATCAGACATACTGTGAAAATTTCCTCTCTCTGTTAAACATTTGGGAAATATTTAAAAAAGAAAAAACATCCAAAAGGGGGCTAATAATTCTGACTTCTACTGTATATTGCAGCAAAATAAAACATCGCAATGTCAGATTTTTCCAATATCGTGCAGCCCTAATTTATTGTTGTTGCTGTCTGTTTATGGTTATAAACCTTATTATAGAAAATGTATTTTCAATTTCAATTCAATATCTGTTTTTGTTATGAAAAAGCCATTGATTGATTTGCTATATTTCTTGAAACCATGACAAACTATCATAAAAATTATTTATTTGTTTTATTTTCAAATATATCTTAATGGCTAGATAGTAATGAAATAAAAGCACAGGTGATTATCATTTATCACTGTTAAACAATCTGTTATTTTTTCTACATTGTTTTTAGTATTCAGTATACCTAATGAAATGGCTTTAAAACCATTTTCCTGCTTGTTTTGACATAATTCCTTTTAAAACAGGGAGAGCAGAAAAGGTCTTGTCAACAAACGCTTCTCTTTTTTTGTTTTACAATAGCCAGTAGTTTTCGTAATGGACCACTAAAACATTGGAGTAGTTTGCCAAAGCATTTGATCGGACAAACAAAATTGTTGTATGTGATTTGTATTTTTTTTAATCTTTGAGGAGTGCATTACACTCAAAAAATGATGCTTGCTCAAATTACCTATTTTAAGTTAGCTGAAACAACACACTTCTTGAGGTTCTTTTGGGACAACTTAATTGTTTTATGTTCAGTCCGGGGTGTCACGGTGGTGCAGTGGGTAGCATTATTGCCTCACAGCAAGAAGGTTGCTGGTTTGAGTCCCGGCTGGGTCAGTTGGCATTTCTGTATGGAGTTTGCATGTTCTCCCCGTGATCACGTGGGTTTCCTCCAGCTGCTCCGGTTTCTTTCCCCCACAAGTCCAAAGACATGCACCATAGGTGAATTGGGTAAGCTAAAATTGTCCGTAGTGTATGTGTGTGAATGAGAGGTTATGGGTGTTTCCCAGTGATGGGTTGCAGCTGGAAGGGCATCCGCTGCATAAAACATATGCTGGATAAGTTGGCGGTTCATTCTGCTGTGGCAGATCTTGATTAATAAAGGGACTAAGCTGAAAAGGAAATGAATGTATGAATGTTCGATCCGCTTAAATTTGTAAAAACTGATAACTTACAAACAAACTAACAAACAAATCGATTGTGTGGAACCCAGCCTTTTTACAGCGTAGTTTACAGATTAGCCACAACACATACAGTACACACTCACTGTAAAAACAAATGCTGGGTTCCAAACAATTCCTTCATGTTGTGCTAACAAAAGCGAATAAGTCTAACTTAATCATTTTTACAAATTTAAGTGGATTGAACATAAAAAACTAAGTTGTCCCAAAAACAACTTAAGAATTGTGTTGTTTCAGCTCAGTTTAAATAAGTAGTTAAAACTAGCAGCAAAAGTAATTTTTTGAGTGCTGTAAAAAATGCTGGGTTCCAGGTTGTCTCAACACAAATCTATTAGGTTAACTTAACAAATTTAAGTGGATTGAGCCTAAAACAATTACATTATCCCAAAAAAATCTCAAGAATAAGGTTGTTTCAGCTCTTTAAATAAGTAGTTTTGAACAAGCAGTAAAA
This sequence comes from Danio kyathit, assembly GCA_903798195.1. NCBI lineage: Eukaryota > Metazoa > Chordata > Actinopteri > Cypriniformes > Danionidae > Danio > Danio kyathit. The sequence continues at coordinate 12,473,383 of LR812539.1, forward strand.
AATTTTTTTTAGAGTGAAGCATCAAAGCTAATCAAACCACAAAACTATTCAATGGGCCCTATCATGCACCCGGCGCAAATCTTGTTTGCTAGTTTTAGCTTGACGCAAGTGTCGTTTTGACGTTTTTCACCACGCTGTTAAATAGCAAATGCATTTGCGCTCATATGTGCGCCCATAAGCGTTCTAGTCTAAAAAAGGAGGTGTGTTAAGGCGCATTGCTGGCGCGTTGCTATTTTGAGGAACTCAAATAGACTGTTTAATAGACCAGATAAGAGAAGGTCTAAAGTCCAGCGCAGAGCACGTTAGTTGTGCACCTCGCTTAAACATTGCTTAATACACACAGGATGTAGAGCAATACGCAAATATCTTTACAAATGAAAAAGAATTAAAGGATTAAATGTTACAAAAATGATTACTTTCTAACCTACATAAATATAAAAACCACTGCCTCCATACCTTCATCTTGGGGGGCTTTTTCAGTTTATTCATGACAAATTGCTTTTGTATAATGTTATTATTAGTAGCAGTAGTATTTATTATATGCATATTTATGTTTGTTTTATTAAAAACACGCTTAGATTTGCCCACCTGTCAGCTTTTAGACCATATGGGGCATAGCATGTGTATTTGGATATAACTCAGTTTTTTTGACCACACTTCATTATTATTGTTCATTTATTCGTTTGCTGGAAATTATAACTGAATTTAGAAATAGTTTTGAAACAAATTTTTGCGTTTAACAAACGAAGTTAATTATGTAGGCTAATGGATGTCTGTGCGTACAACACCTTTCCTTATCCATGGAAGAAAGTGAACATGAAAGTAAGGAATGAGGAGACTCATTCTCTCGCGCTGAAGATGGTCTGTTTAACTGTTTTCTCGCTAGTGAAGCGCTCAGTTATTCCACTTACAAAGTTCGCCATGTAAATAGCAAATGCACCATGGCGCAACGCAACTGACTCTTAAATGGAATGGGAGATGAGACTCTGATTGGTTTATTCTCAAAACATACCTATAACTCATTAAGAGAATAAGCTAAACCCTGTTAGACCATGCACTGCGACGCAAAGCAGATTTTTCTGTCCTTAAAATAGCAAAAGTGGATTCTGACACGCCCTTAATGCTTTTGCGCCCTGCGCTTTGGACTTTGCGCCTAGATCGTTAAAATAGGGCCCCAATGTCTTTTTCAATTAAAAGTGAAATGCTACAGCTTCATTATGACTACTAGAGAATAGGGCTGCATGATATTGGAAAAATCTGATATTGTGTTATTTTATTTTTCTGCGATTAAATATTGTGATTATGAATAAAGTTACAGGAGATGGTTTGAATAGCTCTGTTTTCTGGATTTCTGGACAGGATTTAGGTACAGTAATGATCACAATGCAAAAAAATGCTTTTCTTACTTTTTGTCTTGTTTCTAGTCCAAATATCAAAAAAAAAAAATGTAGACCAATTTAAAAAATATTGTTTAGTTTTCACCGTCAGAAGAAATAAGTGAAAATTATGAGTTTTTTTGCTTGTTTTAAGGAAATTATCTGCCAGTGGGGTAAGCGAAATAATCTTGTTTTCGCTTTGAAATGTAGATATTTGGACTAGAAACGAGACAAAAATTCTTAGTAAGAAATGTTTTTTTTTCTTTGCATAAATCATATAAATTTCATATACTGTAAATGCAGTGATTAAACACAATTGTGTAGCTCCTGGTCAACTATAATTCAGACTGGACATTGCACATCTTTACGATGTGACTATTGCGGATGCACACATTGCCATGTCAATGCTGATACAATTTATTGTGCAGCCCTACTAGAAAACATGTTGGATGATTGTTGTAATGTGACTGACTGCATATTTAAATCTTTGTTAAATGTCAGTTTGACAGAAAAGCTGTCAGGAGCCAAATATTGGGCTGCTTTATTTTAAGAACATATGAAACAAAATGGAAAAGTCCCTTCAAAGTTGTGTTTGGCCTAAAGACATTTTAAACAGGTGGGATGAATTAAAAATGCTTTGAAATGCAAGAAGTTCATGTGAGGTAACATGCATTTGTGCTTTAAACGGAATCATTTAGAAAGCCTATATGCTTGTGTCTGTAATTTGGAGTGTAGCTGTTATTTTTTAGTTGTGTGTGTGTGTTTGTGTGTTTGTGTGTTTGTGCGTTTGTGCGTGTGTGCGTGTGTGCGTTGCATGCTAATATGTAAAAATGTCAGGCCGACATAACCAAAACCAGATGAGCATGTGAGTAAAGGCGGACAGACATCACTTTATCTAGACCAGACTAATGGTGCTCATTAGTCAAGGTGAAACGTGAACAATCTATGCGTTTTATCTTACTTTTTAAAGTCTGGGTTTTGCATTTTGGCATTATAGAGATACAGGAATTTTATATGTGGTCTAGACTTGGATAAGTTTAGTGGGAAATTGTGTGTTTATTTTTGTGTGTGTTTATTTAAATATATGTATGAGTGTGTGTCTGTGCATATCTATATATTAATTAATGTTCATTTTAATTATTTTATTTAATTATTGCATTAAATAACTAATGCATATATTATATATTTATTTTTATTATTTTATTAATTTATTAATGCGTATATATAACATAACATTGTAAAATATATCATAAATTAAATATATATGTTATATTTAATTATTTTTTCAAATAATTTAATTTATGCGTATATATATATATATAATGTTATAAAATATATCATGAATTAAATATATATAATATTAATATATTTTTATATATTTTTGTATTTAAAGTTGCAATTTGCAATCTTTAATTTACCATATTTTAGTTTTGTCTTATTTTAAACATTAAATCATTTAGATATTTTGCATAAGTGAAATAAACAAACTATTGATATTTTTCTTTTGCTGTTTGTAGCTTAAAATGCAGTGGTTGATTTTTAATTTTATTGTACTAATTCAATGTATTTTAACATACATTGTCATCTTACAATATGTTTATCTACTGATTTTTCCTTTCATTTTAAGCCACATCATTTTATATTAATAGCAATTAAACACACATTCACAGACTCTTACAAAGAACTGTGTCATCATGAGAACCGACCACTTCTCTATATCTATTATTAGTGTGGGAGGATGATCGTATTTTTGTGTGAGAGCATTTCTAATCCCTGCTGCATTTCTCACAGCAAATCTCTCTCTCTCTCTCTCTCTCTCTCTCTCTCTCTCTCTCTCTCTCTCTCTCTCTCTCTCTCTCTCTCTCTCTCTCTCTCTTTCTCTTTCTCTCTCTCTCTCTCTCTCTCTCTCTCTCTCTCTCTCCTTCAGGTTCCCATCATACCCATTGTGTTCTCTTCCTACAGCAAATTCTACCTACGAAAAGAGAAAGAGTTCAAATCAGGTAATGCACAGGAGGGAAGGTTAGAATTCTGAGCTATAAACTCGAAATAAAGTCTTAGAAAAACAGTAAAAATGGAGATGTAAACTTAAAATTCTGAGGTAAAAATTCTGAATTGCTATATGGGAAACTGCCAATTCAAGACAAAAAGTTGGAATTGTGAGGTGTTAGTTTTGAATTCTGAGGGAGAAGTCAAAATCACTAGATGGAATTTGGAATTCTAGGGAAAACATTTGGAGTTGTGAGATGTTAGCTTGAAATTATGTGGGAAAATTTTGTGGGAGAATCACAAAATTATTTTCTTTGAATTTCTTTCAAATCCAACAGTTTTCCTTAGAATTCCAAGTTCTTAGAATTCTACATATTTTCCTTGGAATTCCATAGGAAATGTCAAGAATTGGGAGAAAACATTTGCAATTCTATATAGAATCACTAGATGGAAACTTGGAATTCAGTGGAGAAAAGTCAAAATTTGAGTGATGGAAACTCTGAATTCTAAGGAAAATGTTTGTAATTGTGAGATGTTCTGAGGGAAAAGTCAGAATCACCAGATAAAAACTTGGCATTCTGAGAAAAACACTTGGATTTGAGAAATGAAAACGTGAAATTTTGGGAGAAAAGTCAGAATTGTAAGATGGGAACTTTGAATTCTAAGGGAAACATTTGGAATTCTAAAGGAAAGTTAATCACTAGATGGAAGTTTGGAATTCTGAGGAAAACCGTTGGATTTAAAGAAATGAAAACTTGAAAATATTTGGGGAAAAGTCAGAATTGCTAGATGGAAACTTGGAATTCTTAGGAAAATAGTTAGATTTGAGAGGTTAAAATTTGGAATTCAGTGGGGAAAAGTTAGACTTGTGAGATGTTAGCTTGGAATTCTAAGGGGAAAAGTCAGAATCACTAGATGGAAACTTGGAATTCTAAGGAAAACAGTTGATTTGAGAAATGAAAACTTGGGATTCTGTGGGGAAAAGGTAATTGTGAGATGTTAGCTTGGACTTCTGAGGCAATAGTCTGAATCAATAGATAGAAACTTGGAATTCTAAAGAAAATATTTGGAATTGTGAGCTTGGAATAGCTTGGAATTCTGAGAAAAGTCAATCACTAGGTGGAAACTTTGAATTCTAACCAAAACTGTTGGAATTTTGAGATTAGCTTGACGTTCTGGAGGGGGGGGGGGGGTGTCTTATTTTCTAGATGAAAACTTGGAATTTTAAGAAAAACAGTTGGAATTGTGATGGGCAAGCTAGGAATTCTGAGGAAAAAAAGTTGAAATTTGAGATGTAAACTGAATTCTGTGGGGAAAATTCAGAATTGTAAGATGTAAACCTGGATTTCTGGGAAAAATAGAACTGTGAGATGTTGGCTTGGAATTCTGAGAGAAAAGTTGGAATCACTTGATGGAAATTTGGAATTGGAAAGAAAGCTGTTGAAATTGAGATATTAGATAAATTCTGAAGGGGGAATCTGAATTGCGAGATGAAGAATTTTTAAGAATTTTAAGAAAAACTGTTGGAGTTGTGATGGGCAAGCTAGGAATTCTGCGAAGGAAGAAGTAAGAACTGCAGAAAATAGTTTAGAATTTTGAGATGTAAACTGAATACTGTGGGGACGAAAGTGAGAATTGCGAGAAGTAAGCATAGAATTTCAAATTTACAGGGTTGTCAGATTGAAATTCCAATTTATTTTTCTGAAATCTGAATTTACATCATGTGCTTCCGATTTATTTATTTATTATTATTTTTCCCACAGAATTTCAAGTTAACATCTTGCAATTTAGCATTTTTTTACTTCAGAAATGTGAGGAATAATCAGTATTAGAACAACAGTTTGTATCACAAGATGTTAATGTGGAACTGAAGTAAAAAGTTGTAAAAAGTGAAAAAGAACAATATTTTCAATCCAAATGCTCAAAACAAGCTTCTAAACTGGCTCTATTAATGAAATCAGGATCTGAACTGAACATATGAAAGACACAGACGCTTGAATATGACAAATTGACGTCCCCGTTAATATATTTTTAATCTCATTTAAATCAACCTTACAAGAAAAAACTAAAATTGATAACAAGTAACTGTATACAGGTAGGGCAGCTAAATAAATTATTGGATAATTCTTCCAGGAGAGATCTTACCTAGCTTAGCTCCTGTGAAAAAGAATAAAAACAGGTGAATCTTCCGGGCCACTGCTTCCCTTGCTGAACTAAATAAATAAATAATAAAATGTGAAAGAATGAAGTTCCACTACCTGCTACAAAAAAATAAACAAAGTATCAAAATAAACAAAAGAAGCAAAATGGTTAACACATTAAGAATACTAAAAAGAATTAAAAGTTAACAAAAGCATAATATTGAAAAGAGTGCTTAGCTGAGCAATCCTGGCATGGCGCGAAGCACCGTCAGCCAGACAGTGTGAGAGAGAGAGAGAGAGAGAGAGAGAGAGAGAGACTGAGCCGCCATTGCCGTCGGGCTTATAAACAGGGAATCCCATTGACGACACCTGCGTCATCCAGTGCGGACAAGCCGATCACAAGCTCCACCTAAAACTCAGACAAGCGCAGAAACGAAGCACACAACCATACCAAAACAAAATATAAAACAGACCCACATAACATATATCATGTTGTTAATGAATGTCAGCAATAAACATTTCTGCCCTTTAGCTTGAGATTAGCTTAATTCTCATTTCTCAAATCTCTTCTGAAGTCTGACTTCTTAAATCTTGTAATACTAAGAAAAGCTGATGGAATTGTAATAGGCAAACTTGAAATTCAGAGGACAAAATGAAGTACTTTTAGAATCAATTTTGAGAGATAAACCGAATTCCGTGGCGGAAAAAAAGTGAGAATTGCGAGAAGTTAACAGAATTCCAAATTTACAGACTTGTCAGATTGAAATTACAACTTTTTATTCTGAAATCCGAATTTACATCATGTGGTTCTGATTTTTCCCGCAGAATTTCATTTTAACGTTTCATTTTTTTCATTTTATTTTATAATTTTTTTTACTTTAAAAATGTGAGAAATAATCAGAATTCATTGGAAGAAAAATTCGTATTACAAGATGTTAAAGTGGAATTCTGAGGAAAAGTTTCAAATTTTGAATCCCCTGCTCAAAACAAGCTTCAGTAGATATACCATGTTCTTAATGAATTTCAGCAATAAACATTTCCGCCCTTTTTTCCAACAGGAACCATCACTCTGAAAGTCCTTCCAAAGATCGAGACGAAGGGTCTGACAGCGGACGACGTGACGACGCTTTCCGACCAGGCATTTGGTGTCATGCGTTCGGCATTCCTTGAGATCTCGGGCCAGTCCAACCAGAGCAACGGCCCGTCCACCCACTGAGCTCCACTGTAGCGCAATTTTCATTCGCTCCGACAACACGGGATGGCTTGAGAACACAGCGTTTTCGTCCCAGTGGTGTGACGTCAACCACGACCAGCAGGCGCTTTTCGTGTCTTCTCCGACGTGTCCATACAGACAAACACAAGCATTCACGTTGACTACAGTACATACAGCAGATGATATTTAGCCTAGTTTTAAAAATCCCCCCCTGTCAGGACGGTATAAGCAACGGAAGCGGAGCTTTCTCTTCGTTGGCTTTCTTCCGATGTTGGTTCGGCTCGGACTGCTTTTTTTTTTTTTTTGGAGCGACGCCCTGGGAACATCGTGGATTTGTGCGTTCGACATGCATGCCTTCGACTTGTTTCTCTTCCCTTTTCTCGGATCTACCAAGACTCTCGTTTGTGTGTGTAGGTCGCTTTTTATCAAGGTACCCCGCTTGCATTATGGGAAAAATCAGTGACAGACGTATGTGTTTGTTTACTTTTATTGTTTAATTTGCCCCTTCCTTTTTTGTTTTGAATAACTTAGGATTTAAAGTGAACTTGTTGACCATAAAAGTATATGATCCGTACACTCCAGAGATCTGATTGTGCGCTACTTATTATTTCTGTTCACTTCTGTTGTCCTCCGAAGGTTAGTTTGTAAGGAACCGCTCAAGTGTGGCTTCTTCCTGTGCCATGTGTCCAAAGTGTCTCTCAGCCACTGACTGCGTGATCGTTCAATATTGTGAAAAACACTATGATTATTGATCTGTGATCAAGATTGTTTGATTAGCGCTAAGGATAGAAATGCGTTTCAATTGGGTTCAGGTCGGTGCTTTGCTCACTCCTGTTTTTTTTTTTTTAAGATATAAAGTAATATTTTGATCCTTAAAAATGTATTCCAATCCTGTTATTTCAATTAGAAATATTTACAGTATAAGTATTATCTAACGCATTACAAAGAGCAGCCAATTTAACCAAAGTTTTCAGTCATTATTATTCAGATATTTAAAGGATATACACAAAAATCAGAGTTGATTATATGTTTGTTGGTGAAATATGTTTTTTCCCCAGTCAAGTTTTTGACTATTGACTATTTTCTTCCCAGTCAAAAATCAGAATTACGAAATGTAAGCTTGTTTTTCTGAGGAAATAATACAAATTGTGAGATGTAAACAATTCTGTGGGAAAAATAGTCTGAATTTTGAGAAGTTTATCTAGAATTCTGAGTAAGAAAGTCAGAATTTTGAGATACCTGCTATATAAAAGACCCCTAGAAAAGATTCTAATATAAATTTCTGAGATTTATAGGCCCAGTTTCACAAACAGGGTTTAGCTTAAGTCAGGACTAGACCTTAGTTAAATTAGGCTATTTAAGCCACATTTATAAAAACAGCCTTAGAAAAATGCATTACTGGTGTGCACCTGTAAACAAAAAATGACACTGACATATTTTAAGACATCTCACTGCAAGTTATTTTCAGTTGAGACAGCTCAAACATTCAATTTAATCTAAGACTACCCTTAAACTTTGTTTGTGAAACCGGGGGATAATGTTTTAAAGTTGATATTGATAAGATTATATTATAAAGGCGCTAAATTGCGCTCTCGAAGTGAACCATGTTCGCAGATTGTGGCTAATAATAATAGTTATTGCTCAAAGATCACACATTAAACTTTATCAAAGAAAGTCAATAAACCTAATAAATATATAATATATATAGAATGACATTCAAAATCTCGAAATGACAAATTATTTAACACCTATTTATTAAACCAGACTCTATCAGCAGCTTGTGGTGGTAAATATTTATCAATTCTTTCCGATCACGTTGCATTGTTGAATCTTCTATTTAATGCTTGATGTTGGGATTCTTATCATTTGTTAAGAATGTATAACATCCTTAATTTAATTTGTATGTTATTTAAGAGGACTGAATTATTAACGCTTTGAGCGAATGTTCGATTTGGTTATTTTATTAGCGAAATGTCCAAATTAGGCCCTGCGAATTAAACACTGATGCAATTTTTGAAACCCTTTTTATTTTGTGTATTTGGTCACAGAATTTTCTACGCCCCCTTGTTTTGCCCTGCTGACTGAAAACACATGCTGCGTATCTGTGTGTGTACAAGGTGTTGTGTGATTTTCACCAAAGCTATTAAGGATGTATAACAGGCGACGCTTGAAACCGCTCTGATTTTAAGATCCGCTAGACGAACCTGTCAGACATTTCACTGGTCTGCCTTGTGTACGAGTGTATGTGTGTGAGTGTGTGTGTTGAATATGTTTGTATGGTGACCAGGCACACAGATGAGCTAAAGCCCATTGTAAAATCTGTAAAGTCATATAAGACGATGATTATATATACAAATGTTGATTGTGGTAGAATCTGGATGCGACCTGTGTCAAGAACATCTAGGACAGAGTGTCAATAAAATCGTCTGTTTTTCCAGATAGAATGGTCAGATTTTTTCTTCAAGGTTGTGTGGCACGCCCGGCGTTGAGCTGGCGGTGCTGCAGTTTAAATTTCTAAAAGATAGAAATATGAGAGAGTCAAAGTTTCAGACATTTGATCACAATATACTATAATTTCATAAATATTTCTATGCAGTAATACTTAAAACAGACTATACAACATCATTAAACAGTGTATTATACCCAACAAACCCTTGTCTTGTCTCAATAAATATGCATTATATGCATATATATATAAATAGCTCATTCATAAACATTCACATATCAGGTTAATACTTAGTTCTGTACGATAACTATACTTACTATATCTCATTAAGGTAGGCTTCATAAGTATTAAACATTTTGCAAAGTGTCCCTTTTAGCATTAAATATCTGTAGCACAGTATCATATCTGCTCTGTATATATGGACTAGCTCTGAGAAATACAAATGTAAACAAATCCGTTACAGTCATTGAGTATAACTGTCATCTTTGGTTAAAAGTACATTTACACAAATAAAATAGTTATTAATACTCTTTTTAACAACCTTATTACAAAAATATAACCTCTACATTGAACTTAAGCGAGGTGGAGCTCTTTTTATAAACTTTGCAGTTACCAATTAACACATCGGCGCTGGCGGCTGTTTTGATACATTGTCAGCAAAAAGATACAATCTTCGCTACAAAGTAACTATTTCACTGCACGTTACCCTCAGTAAACTAGTTAAGACACTTAAATAACATGTATTCTTCACATTTCAATGACATTATGACAGAATTTACCCACCTAAAAGATAGAAATATGAGAGAAGTTTCGTTGCTCTTTACAGTCGAGTCGCTCTCGTAATGACGGTCCAGCAGCTCATCGTTACCCTAGCAACCTCAGACAACAACTGTCCCACTCATTTTCTCCACTCAAGGTAATTCAAATAAATACAACATTAGATGTAACAATATATACAATAATTATTATATTTAATTAAGGAATAAATATACATATGCATATTTATTTACATGTGACTAATCATTCAGAGTGTCACAGTTGTTCTATGTCAGCTTCATTCATTTATTTATTTCCTTCGGCTTAGTCCCTTATTTATCAGGGGTCACCACAGCGGAATGAACCGCCAACTATTCCGCCATATGTTTTATGCAGCTGATGCCCTGCCAGCCGCAACTAGGGTGCGAATTACAGGCGTGTTTGGGTGGGATTGACCCCCTAATTAATGCTTGATCCCTCCCTGAAGGACATCAAAACAAGATGTATGGGGGGGGGGGGGGGGGGGGGCGTTTAATAGTAAGAAATAGCTTTCTCTGATCTATCAATATGTTAAATATTAAAAATTAGACGTATAATTTGTATAGTTTGACCTACAGTAACATCTAAAATAGTCACTAAATATCCCTTAAAACACTGAAAATGTATACATTTTATTAATAAATTAGATGTAATTTAAATACATTCATCAATTTGATTCACTGAAGCATGTATTACCAAACTACAACCCAGTGTTTGATTCAGGCATGGGCAATATGGGCGATCAGCCAGGGTGGCATCTTGCTAGGGGCGGCATGGAAACCCATCCCACCCATACACTATGGCCAATTTAGCTTACTCAATTCACCTATAGCGCATGCCTTTGGACTGTGGGGGAAACTGGAGCACCCGGAGGAAACCCACGTGAACACGGGGAGAACATGCGAACTCCACACAGAAATGCCAACTGACCCAGCTGGAACTCGAACCAGTGAACTTCTTGCTGTGAGGCGACAGTGCTAACCACTGAGTCACCGTGTCAGCTTCACTGTTGAGAAAAAATAATAATAACGTTGAGTCAACTTAAAATTGTATGGCAACTTGCTGCACAGCTTTTTTTTAGTTGACTCAATTTAAATTGAGTTAAATGCAGTACTTGTGTTAAAAGTTGAGTCAACTCAAAAAAGCTGTGCAGCAAGTTGCCTTACAATTTTAAGTTGAGGCAATTTTTTTGGAGTTTAGAACTCTCTCTCCGATAAATCTGTATGAGGAAATGCTGTAGATCTGTATTGTCTGTAAAAATAACGTAATATGTATTTGCATTTCAGATCTGCACCATTTTGCATAAAACCTTTTTATTTGAGTATATTCTTTCAGTGTAATAAATAAATATTAATGAATTATTATTAATATAACCGGGTGTCTGTTGGGTCTTGAAGTATTAAAAGCTGATAAATAAATTTAGAGAAATTTAAAGTTCTTACAAATATTAAAGTCTTAAATGATATTTTACAAGGTATTAAATTTTGATTGTATGATGTATAGTTAAGCTAAAGTTTGCCACAGTCCAGTCTGCAAATATTGGGGTGCCGTGTAGTTTATGAAATCTGCTTTGCTTACAACAGTAACCAAGGAAATTGAAAGAAAATATATAATATTGCATACTCACCCCCCCCCCCCCCCTCTAAAATTATAAAACATCGAACTAGCCAATTAGCTAGTAAAAAAATTAGTCTAAAGTTTTATTAATTTACTTAAATGTTCAGATAAGTTTTAAAGCCCCTCGTAGTTGTTTTATCTTTTAAACTGGTCTAATTATTATTGTTTTGTCTTTCGTTGTTTTTGTATTTTATTCCAGCAGGGGGCGCTCAACCTGCGGTCCGTGTGGGTCTTAATGCTCCAGTATACTGATGGGGACTCTATACTGCTCAGTGAGCGCCGTCTTTTAGATAAGACGTTAAACCGAGGTCCTGACTCCCTGTGGTTGTTAAACCCTGGCATCCTGGCCAAATTTACCCACTAGCCTCTGTCCATCATGGCCTCCTAACCATACCCATATGATAATTGTCTCCTCTCCACCAATCAGCAGGTGTGTGGTGTGCGGTCTGGTGCATTATGGCTGCTGTCGAGTCATCCGGGTGGATGCTGCACACTGGTGGTGGATAAGGAGATTCCCCCCAAAAATCAGAAAAGTGCTATATAAATGTAAGGACTTAGTATTATTATTATGAACCTTTCATAGGGGTAGTAAGGTAAATAAATTCTTGTTCTTTGTTCCCAGCCTTCTGAATTATAATGCATTGATGAGGAGTTCATTCATTCGTTAATTTTCTTTTCGGCTTAGTCCCTTTATTAATCCAGGGTCGCCACAGCGGAATGAAGCGCCAACTTATCCAGCACATGTTTTAAGCAGCGGATGCCCTTTCAGCTGCAACCCATCTCTAGGAAACATCCATACACACTCATTCACACTTATACAATACACTCTTAAAAGAAACGGTTCTATATAGAACCAAAAATGGTTCTATCAAGCGCTTCATATATGGAACCCCAAAAAGGTTCTATATAGAACCATTTTAGGGGTTCATTAAATAGAACCCCAAATGGTTCTTTGAATTTAAGTTAGATGGTTCTATTTAGAACCAATTAAGGGTTCTTTTTATTTATTATTGAATTAATGTTATTTATTATTGAATAAAAAAATAAAAAAAATCCAGAAAATTCAAATTGTTTAAATTTATTCAATTCATTTCTACAAATATTTTTTTAATAATATTTAAAATTGCACCTCTGCATATACTTTGTATTAGATGGCAGATCTACCTCTAAACATTTTACATTTTATTATTTAATTAGTAAACATCATTAACAGCTTGATGGCATTCAACAATCTAATTCTACTAATTTCACTTTTTGATAAACTTTCATAAGCTTGTTTACTGTTTAAACAATTACAGTACTTAACTTTCAAACATCTCTAAAATGAAGAAAAATATATCACAATGCATATACAGTAGAAACAATACACAAATAATTAAAACATCTATTAAATAACACTACAATTTCAACAAGTTGTCGGTACATGTATGTATTGGTCATGTCGACAACCATTTTAATACATAATGTTTAATGAAAGTCATTAAAGAAAGTGTTTAATGGCACACAAAACATTGCAAAATGATTAGACAAAACACTGCGAACAGCCATTCCACAACCTGTAGCATGTCCATGTCTGTCGGTCTCTCTTATAATGTAAATAGTTTTGTCCATGGGTGGCACAGTGGCTCACTGGTTAGAACTGTCACCTCACAGCAAGGTCACTGCTTCGAGTCCCGACTGGGCCAGCTGGCATTTCTGTGTGGAGTTTGCAAGTACTCCCAGTGGTCGTGTGGGTTTCCTCTGGGTGCTTTGGTTGGCCCCGCAGTCCAAAGGCATGCACACAGTATATGTGACCTCGCCATAGTGAGTGAATGTGTGTAGGTGTAAGAGAGAGTATATGGGTGTTTCCCAGTGCTGGGTTGCGGCTGGAAAGGCAAAGTAACTGGTGATTCGTTCCACTGTGGTGCCTCTGATAAATGATTGAGCTGAAGGATAGCGAGTGAGTGTTGTCCATTGTAATGCTGACACTTCAAGCCTTGACAGAATCAGGAGAGCTGTTGAATCCTGGTTGGTGTAGGACCTTTGGATTTTCTGTAAAACAATATTTTAATGTTCAGTACTTTTAACCAATAACCACAAGTGATCAAATAGAATTACAGTTATAATTAATATAATTAAAGTGTGTGTGTGTTTGTGTTTGGGGGGGATATAGGGTGTAGTTACCTTCTGTGGATTCTTCTGCTGGTCCAGTGAGGCTGACGTAGCACTTCCTTTTTTCCTTCCCTTCTTTTGGGCAATTTCTTTTAAAGATTTTCTGTGTTCTTCACCAAGTCTTTCTATGCAGCATCCTAAATGCAAAATATTTTGTTTACTTCATGTGTAAGTTTCCAAATGACACATTTTCAGCAATACATGATCCTTAAAGTCATTCTGAACTCAAGGTTTCAATTGTATACCATACAGTGATGCATTTTCAAGACCGAATGCTCAATAAGAAACATGATGGGCACAAAGTTGATCAGAAATACAGTGTAGACAGCTGTAATATATTTTCTATTCAATCTGCAATTCATTTGTTACAAAATTTCATGAAATGTACATTTCTGAGTGACCTGAATTCAGTAGTTACATTAAATAAAACAATAAAATTAGAATAGGAACAAAACAAAATAACTCTATATCAAATAACATACATCATATTTGGCAGATACTTTTATCCAAAGGACTTAGATTGTCTTTAATCTATACATTTATTAGTATGTGAGCCCTGGAACACCTTTGGCATTGCTAATGCATTGCTTTACCAAATGAGCTATAAGAATGTAACATACACTGATTTTTCATATCTACAGTATTTGGCACACAACGTAACAGGGTTTACTCACAAGCAGTGGCACTCCAAGAAGAAGAAACTGCTCCATTAGTTCTGCAAATTCCTCCATAATATGTACTCTGGAATAGAGTGTATTTCTTTCGTTTCTTGACTTAAGAGTAACTGGTGTCACATTCCAGGTCCATCACAATCTGAGGTAGGAAGACAGCATTGTAGAGTGTGTAAATATGAATTTAAATCACAGAATTAATCGACCTTTGACATAAAATAAAATTTATTGAACTGAACTTGCCTTGTGTTAAGTTCCTTAGTCTAGTTCACTTCCTTTTGATCCCATACTTTTGCTTCATTTGCAAGATAATTGATGAGCTCACCACTGAAATCCTTTCATTTCTAAATTTGTTTTGAAGACATCCCAACAAGGTATCCTGTAGGCAAATTTACACTTTCTTTCAAAACAAATTTTTCTCTGCAAGACTTTTTAATAAGCAATGAGCTTAATATTCTCACTGTATTAAAACTGCACCAATAAGTAATAGAATATTTTTGTGATACATATATTATTTCAGCACCCAACAACCAAGTCTGAAATATGCATGTTATAAAATACAATAATTTACCAGGTGTGCTTGTTGATGTCAAATTATGGATGGGGCATGAGTCCTTCTTTAAGCTGGGATCCTTCCTCTTTAAAGCTACTTGTGTCCTGCAGGCCAAGGTTGGGAACTTAATATGGGTTCCAAGACTCTTTTCTGTAATCATGAATACAATGTTAATGTCTTTTATAATATTCATTTAATTTTAGTTACCACAATACAGTTTGTTTGGATTTTAAAACAATGATACATACCGAGCACAAGATTTATGATGCAGTTCAGTTTCCAGGCTGTTTGAAGACAAATAAGATATATATTAAAATATGAATTTTAAATATATATATTTAACAAGTTTCAATATTTCAAAATACATTTAGCCTGCATTTTTATGTCCTTCATAAATAACAACTGATCTTTCATCTATGGATTATTAAAATATGTTTTGGCTTTAAAAGGTTTCAATAATTCAATAATATATTAGCAATCATCATCACATTCTACATGCACATCAATCTACATTGTAAAAGCGCTATAGAAATAAAGATGAATTGATCTGAATTGAATCGTCACGAATTCAGCGCGTGCACGGTGCGGTTACGAGCGCTGGACTGCTACCTTGCGGTTTTAATGCAGACTAGCCCGAATGTCTCAACAGTGGGCAGTAGTGTCCACTACTTTGCAGAGTTTAGCTCAAACCCTGATAAAACACACACGAACAAGCTAGAAGTGAGCGTTTGTTCAGTGTTGGAGCAAAAACTTGCGGGGAAAAAAGCGGAAATCGGCTCATATCAAATTTCCGTTAAAACAATGTGCACGCGCTTATTCACGCTCCCTCTCGAAGCTCGCCTTCAAATAACACGGCTGTGTTATTGTTATTGGTAGTTTAATTAATATTGACAAACAAATAAAGCGAGATTGTAACTTATTTCTACTACAAAGCAGAGCAAATTCAACTTAACGCAGATTTCTGAACCCAAGGGTGACGATCGAGGTCATCAGTAAAGCACAGTATTTATCCATATAAACGTTACCCCCAACCCCCTATATTCAGTCTGTATCACCATTTAAGAAGGGATTTACTATTAAATAGAAACATTAACGTTACCTCATAATCGAAATATTTCATTATTATAATATTTTAAAATGAATAACGTACCTGAATGATGAAGCTGAAATATTGGACTTCTCCTTTTCAAAAATTAACCGTCACTCTCGACTCGAGGCTCTTCTTCACCACCAGTCCACCAATAGGAATGACGACACCAGAGGGCTTTTTTATGATTATTAGTTTTAAATAAATTATTAAACCATAACAACATGGTACTGCACAGTCTAAATAAACTAGTTATTTTATTTATTTCACAAAATAATTTGTCAAAAATGTTAAATATTAAGTATATATAAAATGCTAATGTACAAACCTGCATGAAAAAAAAATTCCATCATACTGTACATTGATTAGGTTTTTGACCACAGCAATCATTTTATTAGGTTTGAAATCATTGTCATCTCTTTGTTATAGCTTATAATTATTTTATAATCTTTAATATTTATCTTATGAATCAAAAATTATAGAACCATTTTAATCAAAAAGGTTCTTTGCACTCAAAGGGTTCTAAATAGAACCATTTTTAGGGTAAAAGGTTCTATTTGCCAAGTATAGAACCCCAGGGTTCTATATAGAACCTCAAGGAACCTTTTTTTTTAGAGTGTACGGACAATTTAGCTTACCCAATTCACCTGTACCGCATGTCCTTGGACTGTGGGGGAAACCGGAGCACCCGGAGGAAAGCCACCCCAATGCAGGGAGAACATGCAAACTCCCAGCCGAGGCTCGAACCAGCAACCTTCTTGCTTTGAGACGACAGCATACCTACGTGCCACTGCATCGCCTTGATAAGGAGTTATAACAAGCTAAGACTCTTTATTTGAGCTTTCTTACAATCAGTATTCAAATATGCTGTAAGTTAATGCCGCCAATTTTTTCGGTTGAAACCTAAAATGGCGACGATGTCTTAATGTAGGTAAAGAGTCTTAAAAAATGGTCTTAAAAAGTATTGATTTTCACTGCCTGTACCCTGTAAAATAAGAATTTCAAACAAAAAACATCTTCCAGCATCAGCTGTCAAACTTGTTTATTTTCACAAAATTTTGTAGTTGTAGCTTATATTCAAAAAAGATTTATAAGCTTACCAAAACTTACTCAAAATTCATGAATTTTTATATTGACAAAATAATATGTGGCAGTATGTTTGCATGCTTGGTTTAGTGATTTTCACAATGTGGTTCACAAATAATTCACTTTCACAAAATGAAATATATTGATGAACAGCAGTTCACAAACTCAAGACCTAATTCACTGCAGATAATTTTAGACAACATTAAATAAATATACAGATATAGGTGAAAAAGATGCTTGAAAAAACAGTTCTGTTTTTTAACCCAGCAAACGTTCTTATTTGGTTCCCAAAAATATATATTATTTATTGATTATGTTTTTATATTTATATTAACGGGAAGCATATGGGAACGTTGGGGGAGGTTAGGAGAACCACATTATCATGCACAGAAATGTAAGCAAAATTGATCTTTCCAGACAATTTTAAGGTTTAAACAGTTTTATTACAAAAAAGAGACGTAAAAAAGGAATGCATTTTTGTAGTTTATCCAAAAAGCTGGAATTATAAATACATAAAATTTACATTTCTCCTAACCCAAACATACACACGAAGACAGCTGCTCATACACCAACAGTTAAATGACACTACATGAGTAATATCAGTGAAAATCACCGGCTTGTGTGTTACAAGGAGTTTCGACACTGTTTTGCGTTTTTGAGAGGACTGGACATGCTTGATGAGTCAGACTGTGATCAGTGATGCCGTTGATCGTCTAGTTTTCCTGACAGCCACCTAATAAACACACACACGAGATATTTTCATCAGTTTATCATATGATTTGAACCGGAGTGTACAGATTAGAGATGCACGATTATAATCGTCAAAAGATCGGGAGAATCAGTTAGCAAAAGTACGGGTAGGCTAGTCTTCATGTTTTTAATCTTTTCTACTAGTTAGTTTTATAATGCAGACATTCAAATGAACACAGAGATGCTTAGATAACAGCTTATAGTTCGTATATAAACATGGTTTTTATGATAAATGTAAATAATCACCGTTTTGAAAACTTCAAATGACGGTTGTGCTAAATTATTACGTTAACAGGTGGCGACAAGCAAACATGAATTCGCCACTGAATAATTCGTTATAAAATAATAATTTATACAGAAATAATACATGTAAAGACTTAGTATACCGAATCATTCATTAAAATTGAGTTTTATAAGTATTAAAAGTAATATATATACACGGGTTGTACAGATCAGAGCTGCGTGTCTTCATGTCTTTAATCTTTTCCACTAGTTTTAATAATTCTGTGTTATAATCATTCAAATTATCACAGAGGTGCTTGGATAAATAGAGGTAAAGTTGGTTTTATATTCACACATTCGTTCATTTAGAAGTCTCTGTATTGTTTACCATGTTACTTTGAATATTCGATCGGAATTAGCATGCAAGTATGACTTCAAAACAACATTAACACTATCTAATTGACTGTAAACAATGTTGTACTTTGATAATCATTGGCTGCTAATGTGATTTCTCTATTTAGAATTTGCAAAGAATACGTTAATGAAATTATATTACTAAGGAGAATGTCTGAATATCCGAATATAAAACCAACTTTACCTCTATCTTGGATAACAGCTTATAGTTTGGATATAAACACTGGCGTTTATGTTAAGGTAAATGTACAAATCACAGTTTAAATATTTGAGGCTTCAAATGACGGTTGTGGTAAATTATTACGCCAACAGGTGACGACAGCAACCATTAAGTGTTTGTCACTGAATAATTCCTTACAAAATACTAATTTATAAAGTAATGATACATTAGAAGACTTAATATACCAAATCATTCATTCAAATAGAGTTTTCCCTGCTGAAAAATTCAGCTTGGAGTTGACCAGCTAAAACCAGCTTGACCAGCCAAAACCAGCTGTGTCCAGCTTAAACCAGGCTGGTCAAGCTGGTTTTGGCTGGTTTAAGCTGGTCATTTTCCAGCCTGACCAGCTAAGACCAGGCTGGAAATTGCTGGAAACCAGCCTGGAAATGGCCAAAACCCCTCTAAAACCAGGCTGGTCGACCAGCTGAAACCAGCCAACCAGCTTAGGCTGGTTTAAGCTGGATTTTTCAGCAGGGTTACGAGCATTAAAAGTGTAAATTATGCACTTTCGACACTCGTGATGGCTGCGTTTCAAATTATGGTTTGCACTTCCGATTTAGGGAACTTTCACTCAAAAGAACCAAAACAAATAACAACATTGTGTTACAAATAATCCATAGTGAAAAACTAAGTGTGAAGGTATGTTTGCTTTATTTTTTGTCCATGATTAAATCAACATTTGGTTACATGTTGGTACATTTGGTATGTAACGTGACATTTCTATCACAAATTAATGATTTTATGCTGAAATGTTTTTATTCTAGTTCTGTTTTTCTGTTTACTGATTGTTATTAATTTAAAGGAAGTTACTCCCCAGTGGTGTAACAAATTACAAATGCTCAAATAACTGTAATTGAGTAGTTTTACTCAGAAATTGTAATTTAGTTTTAAAAATGTGTTTTTTTTTACTTTCCTGAGTACATTTTTAGTGCTGTATCGGTACTTTTACTCCATTACTTTCCGTTAACCCATTATTACTACTTTATTTTTTCCCATTTATGGGGATTAGAAAAATCAGTCCTGTGATTCCTGTCCAATCAAATCACACTTAGAAAATAAATCGCATCATACTGAACTACATCAAGACATGCGGTTTGCTGCATTTATAAATCACTTGGAAGCATTAAGTGTCTAAGATGTCCAAAATCTTTACATGCAATGACCCAGAGATTGTTTAGATGCATGTCACTGATGAGAAGATGACAGATGTTTACTGTATGAGATCTGAAATGGCCTTAAACGATCACTAAATGCACTACAGAATGTTACGTTTACACACACATGCACAAATTGCATGTAAGCGCATCAGCTTTTTACAGCGTAATACTCACTACTCACTACTCACTACTTTTAAGTACTTTTGAAAGGGCTACTTTTTACTCATACTTTGAAAAAAATTTCAACAGATACTTTTTCTCTACTTGCACTACATTTTTGGGCAAGTAATGGTACTTTTACTTAAGTATGATTTTTCAGTACTCTTTCCTCTACTGTTCCCATATATTACGCAAATCATCATGGAGTGAAGGAAAAAGGTAAATTGAAAAAAAAGGTTGTAATATAATATAATTTACAACCCCAAATTAGAAAAAGTTGGGACAGTATTTATTTTTTTATTTGCGTTTTCCATACTGTCACAACTTTTTCTGCTTTGGGGTTGTGATATATAATATAATATAATATAATATAATATAATATAATATAATATAATATAATATAATATAATATAATATATTGTAATAAGTAAAACCGCTAATAAATTATTATTATTATTTTATTAATTCATTGTCTATTTGGAATCATCATGAGAGAATTGTAATTTCTATTTTAAACAAAATAGTTGTCACTTCCTCCATAATTGTGCAGCTCTGTTATGGATGTGTTTCTAATGTAAAACTGTGTGCTTACAGGCTCCGATTCGCTCCTCCAGAAAGCCAACCTGTTCGCTGAGCGACTCGATGCGGTCCAGCTGCTGCAGAGAGTGGGACAGGAAGTTGGTTCGCTCAGACAGGAAGCTATTAGTGTCCCCTGCTCCGTCCAGAGGCAGGAGGGTGGTGAAGGGAGCCAGAACCATCTCCAGTTTCTGCACAGTTTCAAGGTATTTTAAAAATCAGTTTTAACATACGCTGACGTTATGACTTGCTCTAACTCCAACATTAACAGTTTATTAGTTCACAAGTTCATTTGCAAAAAAAGGATAACTCAGTTTTATGTTTTTCATAAATTATTATTTTTTATTTACGAAAAGTCACAAAATTTACTCTTCAAATGTAAAATTTGTTAATATTAAACATTACTGATTTTGTACAACAGTCCAACAAACAAAGATAATTTTGACAGCTACATTTCAGATACATTCTTGTTCATTTTTCTTCAGGTAAAAAATAGCTAAACATATTTAAAGTCAAAAGTTGTATTTGCTGGCATAAATGCATTTTGAACTTGCATAAACAATCTCAGGGGCGATGCAGTGGCGCAGTAGGTAGTGCTGTCGCCTCACAGCAAGAGGGTCGCTGGTTCGAGCCTCAGCTGCGTCAGTTGGCATTTCTGTGTGGAGTTTGCATGTTCTCCCCATGTTCGCATGGGTTTCCTCTGGGTGCTCCGGTTTTCCCCACAGTCCAAAGACATGTGGTACAGGCGACTTGCGTAGGCTAAATTGTCCGTAGTGTATGAGTGTGAATGAGTGTGTATGGTTGTTTCCCAGAGATGGGTTGCAACTGGAAGGGTATCCGCTGTGTGAAACATATGCTGGATAAGTTGCCGGTTCATTCCGCTGTGGCGACCCCTGAATAATAAAGGAACTAACCCGAAAAGAAAATGAATGAATGAATAAACAATCTCAGCAGGCACAGGACGTCAGATTGACGTTGTACCCCAACGTCATAGGACGTTGCATTTTGATTGGAAATGAAAATCGAGTTGACATCAGAACCCAACGTAAGGCTGACGTCAATGTCTAGTGTCGGACAGACATTGCATTTTAGTTACTTTCCAGCATAACCTAAAATCAATCAAATGTCAACGTCTAATGATGTTACAGCTTGATGTGGTGTTAACCAATATGACGTCTATCAGACGTGGATTCTGGTTGCCATATCTGAAAAATAAGTGTCAGTATTTGACATCAGTATGATGTTGGTTTAAGAAGTTGGCTTGACGTTGATTTGTGGTCATTTTCCAACACAACCTAAAATCAATTAAATATCAACGTTATTTCACGTCGTTATTGGACATCAAAATAACATTGTCCTTAGACATTAATATTAGGTTAGATTTAGGTCGCACCGCTACCTAGATTTAGGTAGCGGTGTCCCAATTCTCTTTAGCTTGAAGGCGTAAGGCTAAGAGGAAGGGGTAGATAGCCCTCGAAAGAGAGATTTTACAGGACCACACTCGAAACCAAGGGGTAAGAAAATTTCCCAGAAACACCAGCCACCACGGCAGCATAGCTGCACCCGGAAATAAGGAGATCCACATATTAGTATTTTTTGTGATTATTACGAATTTTTACAACAAACAAACACACGTTTTAATATATTCATAACCGCGTTTGTGTTTTACCGTCACGCTAAAATAAAAACTGCTAAATTTCGTGATCTATAATCCCTAATCATAACTCCTGTACAGCAGTCTCACAACATTCTGACACTCGATGACATTTGAACACCCTGTCAGAAAAGTGGCTAGTGGCTGGGAATGGGCTTTTTACAGTGTCTGGGATAATGTTAATGTT